>JBBBDQ010000724.1:1302500-1337500 GCA_037127315.1 Ascarosepion bandense | reverse complement strand
TAGATAGATAGATAGATAGATAGATAGATAGATAGATAATGAACAGACTGAGATAGATAGATAGATAGATAGATAGATAGATAGATAGATAGATAATGAACAGACTGAGATAGATAGATAGATAGATAGATAGATAGATAGAGAGAGAGAGAGAGAGAGAGAGAATTGCTTAAGATATACAGACACACAAGCACAAACTCACAACTTCGACTTTACTTCATGATAATCAAATGGATTGTATAAAAAATAACTAGAAATAAGGATTGAACAAACATTTTTATAGATCGGACATTCATTTTTTTACCTGATTATTCTATAATTAAAGTGTTTTTATCAAAAATAAACCTACCTGCTGTGGCTGGAAGTGTAATATATGAATAGAATAAAAACATCAGGAACGGTAATTTCAACTGACTGGAAATCATTTTCGTCTGAATCAAATGACGGTATCCACTTGTGCAACTTCGATAAACATCAATCCGCGTTGCTGAAATTCCGGGTAAATTAAAATGTAAAAAAATAAATGAATAAATAAACGTAGTCCCCCGCTGAATAAGGCCCTTACAAGGGGGAATGAGGCTCATTCCACGCCGGCTAACAGACTGTATTATTTATCCGTTTCTGTTTAAAGTACTTGTTGTGACGAAAGGCCACATCCGTCTATGGTCGGTCAAAGAATAAAAAAATAAAATAGAACTCGCTCAACACTTGTCTACAGTTTTAAACAATGTTTACAGTCGAGTGTTATGTAATAATTTATAAAAATAGGAAAATTTGTTTGAAAGATGAAATAGTGGCAGAGACGGTAATTGAAATGAAAGATTGTTTTTATGTTTAACCGAACGAAAAAGTTTTAGAGTGTATGGAAAGAAAAAGGACACTTATATTTAACGTCAGATAATAAGGAAAGAGGGCTTGGAAAATTTGATACTCACAGGATAAACTGAAGACAAGAGAAAAAGTGAACATGAGAAATGAAATAGCAGACAAGTTCTAGAAGAGATAACATTTATTAAAAAGCTACCAAGGACAGGTAGTTGTGGAGAGCCATGATCGCCAACGACACGGCACATAAAAGAAGAAGGTTTTATTAAGTTTCCGAGAACTGATCGTAAATATTTATTCGGATTTCATTTTTAAATACTATTATTTTATTTTTATTAACCACCCCACAGACAAATTGGAACTAATTTAGATTTTATAAATATTTTGAGGTACTATGGTGGCTGTAGTATCTGAACTTATTTATAAATGGAACTTTTTCTCTCTCTCTCTCTCTCTGTGTGTGTGTGTGTGTGTGTGTGTGTGTGTGTGTGTGTGTGTGTGTGTGTGTGTGTGTGTGTGTGTGTTTATCTGCCTGTATGTCTCTATTTTTTCAGCCCTTTTATTTTAGTTTTTGCTTCGGGTTTGGCTCTAAGTAGGTATAATTGTAGTTCTTAGTCTCAGCCATGATACCATTTACTCAGAGGACTTATTTAGCCTTCAAAATTCGGTTTCCGACGAAAAAAACTTATTTGATATCGATACCAGGAAATCAAAATTTGACTTACATCTATTCATTTTTCTTTCAGTCTACAGTTTCGCTTTAACTGGAAACAACTATTGCTTTTTAGTCTTTCGTGCCAACGTCCAAAGAGTCTGAGCTCCAGGACCATGGATTAGTTTTAAAGCTTTCATTACACCTGAGCAACGCCGGGCTATACTGTTAGTTAATGCTAAGTAAAAATGTGTTGCTTTGGTGTAAAGAATATTGTGATATGTTTAGGTCAGTAATCGTGGTTCGATCAGTTTAAGATAAGACAGGTTGAAGACCAGCCACCCCTACTCTACCGTTTGTCTTGTGCCTAATTTTTGCATTATATCAAAATAAACATTACTTTCCTCTTTGACACTAAGGCTTTATGAATTTAAGGGCAATACTAGATTTCATTATAACTCATTGTAACCGTAGGTTCTATTTTGTACAGTTTCATTCTTCGCATTTCTCACTTGTGCAAATCACTTCCAGTTTCCCGCTTTGCAATCAACTTTGATCGTCCAAATTTTAAATTCAATCGAAATCGTTATCTTCAGTCTTCCTAATTCATGTTCTTTTATTGTTCTCTCGCCTTAATTATGTTTTCTTCTTTTCATATTATTATAAGTCCTATGCTAACAGTTTCTTCTCTCGCTTGTGGAACTCTCTTCCGGCCTCTTGCTTTCCATTCAAATTTGATCTCCAAAATTTTAAATGCAATGCCAATCGTTATCTTCTGACTTCTTAATTCCTGTTCTTTTATTGTTCTCTCTTCTTAAGTGCATCAGCTGAATTTTCTGGGACATTTAGTGAGGAAGGACGGCTTGGAGTATCTGATGCTCACAGGACGGATAGAGGTGGAGACAAGGTAAAACATGACATATTTGATGGTGGAGCAGAGTTTGAGCGCTGTAACAGAAGAAGGGTTGTTAAGAGCTACTAGGGACAGGGAGATGTGGAGAGCCATAGTCGCCTACGCCCTGAGGGGACGCGTCAAATAGAAGAGTTGGATAAGTCTAAAATTGCTTACGAAGGTGTTTGTAGTGAGTACTTGTAATGGCGACGTTATACCTGCATTCATATTCCCAAAAGGACATAGACTCAAAGCGGAAGCCAACATCAAGTGCACTGAGGAGGTAGTGCTGCTTTGGGTCAAGAGGGTGGCCACTGGAAGACGTTCTGTATAGTAATCAACTTACTCGCAAATACCCTTGGGAGTGGTATGAATCCATCACTCTCTCCCTCCAGCTATAGGCTGAATAACAGAACAGATGGGGTTCTATAGCCTTGGTCGGCAACTAGTTTACCGCGAAAATAAATGGCAAACTACTTCGTGAAAAAAATCTTCTGCCTAGTCAGTCATGTCAAGAAAGATGGTCGCCCAATCGTGTATCACGTATGGCACTTAACTGACAGATCTCACTTTATTAAATTAAAGCAATAGAAACGCTGACTGTATGGAAATAAGTCATTCCGTCATTGCCATATTATTTTATGTCCTGTGTCCTGTTAGCGAGTATGGCTCTCCACAACCTCCTATCTCTTAGCAAATGTGTGAATGTGTCCCTTTGACATGCCTACCAAGTTCCTCAATACGCCATTTATGCTCATATGATCGCTAAATAGCGGGCCTTCTCTATCACTTTTACCTTCAATATGTCCCGTGCGTGTCAAATTCTCCATGCCTTCCTCCCTTTTTTCTGTGTCTCTTTCTGAGCATAAGCGTCCTTTTTCTTTTCATTTTCATTAAAACTTTTTCGTTTCTTGCACCCTCCAACGATTGTATTCTCAGCATCCTTCTGTAGAGCCATATTTCTGTTGTCTCCAGTTTTCTCTTCATCTGTGAAGTAATTGTTCAGCTTTCACCGGCCGTACAGAAGGACTGGTATGATATAACAGCTCAATCTTTTCATTGTTTTTTAACAATTTTTTCCCGTTTCTTAATAATTTGTTTAGCTTTTAAAAGGCATATTATTATTAACCTTTTTTGCCATTTTACTATGCATTCGGGTCTCAGTGTCACATTTTTTGGTTCTTTAAACCACTTTCCGATGTTTAAATTTTGGTACTTACTTGATTTGCATATCTCCAATTTGTAGTTCACCTCTTTTAAAAAAAACATATATTCTGTCTTCTTAAAATTGATAGTTAGTCCTTTTATCTTGCTTTTCTTTATGACCTTGTCTAGAAGGTCTTTTTTGTTTTTGTTTTTCATTAGAATTCAGTCAGTTAAATACCATACGTGATACACGCTTGGGCGATCATGTCTCTTTCGAGACATGACTAACTAGGCAGACGATTGTCCCACAGTGGATTGCCATTACTTTCTGCGGTAGACTGGTTGCCAGCCAAGGCTATAGAACCCAATCTGTTCTGGTATATGACTCATAGCTTGAGGGTGAAGAGATAGATTATATTTTTAAGTAGTAATTACTTAGGGGGATCAGTTTATTACTTCATAACAACAGAAAATCGATCCCCCACTTTATGCCCAGTAGAAGTTTTAATTATGTTTCTAACTATTATATTCAGTCAGTCAGTTAAGTGCCATACGTGAAACACGCTTGGGCGATCATGTCTCGAAAGAGACCTGACTGACTGGGCAGAAGATTATCCCGCAGTAGGTTGCCATTGCTTTCTGCGGTAGACTGGTTTGCTAGCCAAGGCTATAGAACCCAATCTGTCTTATTATTTAATCCATCACTGAGCGGAAGAGACGTATTAATACCTTTTCCAGGGGTAAATGAATGCAAGGGGTTCAAGTGGAATTCGAACTCGGCTCGCCGATTTGTCGTTCCGAGTTGATATCCACTGCACCACAACGCACATCCTATACCTTATAAATTCTCCATGGATACGAAAAGTAACGAAGATGAAACTCTAATACAGGGTGCGGCAAAAATACCTCCCATATATACCACCATGAAATACCTCCCACATAATGCGAATAAGCGTTACTCTTCAGAAATTAATTGTGTTCTTTCGGTGACTGGCGTGTGCTTATATACATCACGTTAAAATTTCCCTTCTCTGATTCCATACGCCTATTGCTTAGCGGGTAGCGCATCCGACTGACACCAAATCGATTGAGTTTCGATCCTGGCCAGAAGCAAGTGGATGTGTCTATCCACACTGGTGAGCTGTGATACAGCGAAACAGGCTTGTATGTGAATGACTAATATATATATATATATATATATATATGAATATAAATAGATTAGTTTACAAGCACCACACAGGTAGCAGTTTAAAATGCAGGGGGTATTTCTGCTACCCCCTGTATTTGCGTTTATTTCCCGATGAACATCCGATGTAACATTCCCGTTACCAACACTCTACGTAACGCGAAACGTGCTAAACGCCGACGTTACTTAAAGTGACGGTTTACAATTGTCCTTTTCATCAGCTACTTTGCACACACAAAATTCTAGAGAAAAGTGGGTGGGTGTGAAACTACGCAACTCTTTCTCGCCTAAATATCCGCCAGGTAGTAGCCATTCGATGAAAATAAAAAAAATAACTTGAATCTTTTCCTGATATGGTTGACGAGCTTGGTATGCGACTAACCCGAAAGTTCCTCTTCAAAAAGAACATCCTGTAAATCTAGCCTTATCAAGACACTCCCACTTTAATGAGTCTCTTGAAAACTCTCCGGAGTATCCGTTTGGAATTTCCTGCCATTTTCTTATTCAGAATTAAGGAAATATCCCAAATTCCAATATGTGTTACTGTTGCTGTTAACTTCCATTTTCTGACCACAGATTAAACAACGGCTTTTCAATTCATCTTTATTTAGAAGAAGAAGTCTTTCTCACATTGAACTCATTGTCTTTTTTTATACAGTGAAGTGCGGTCAGTTTAACAGATATCTACACTGTGAATGGAATCGACGAGCCGGGTTCGAATTCTCGATTAAATTGTTGCGTTCGCTTCTGCACAAATTCCCTTGGGAACGACATCAGTCTATCGCGTTAGAATCGAAATGAAACTTGCCATTCTTTCCACCTTCGGTCGGAGAGGAAACCCAGACGAGGGTATACCGAAGGGCAAATTCTCGTCTGGAGAAAAGTATGCAATGTCTTCTTCTTCTTCTTCTTCTTCTTCTTCTTCTTCTTCTTTGTGTCTTGTGCTTTCAGGACGTAGACCTTCATGGCCTTCCACGTCTTCCTATCTTGGTGGCTCTGAGCAGACTTTCTCCTGTAACACCACGCAACCCCCGTTCTATCATCCACCTGATCAGGCCCTTCAAATATGTTATCTGCTGCTTTCCCCTGTCTCTTTTTCTCTCTACCTGGCCTGTTTGTATCAGATTCTCCAAGCCCTCCTTCCTCATTGCATGTCCCAAGAACTTTAGTTGTCTCTTCCTGATGCTCAGTATTAATTTCCTTTTTGTTCCCATCCTTTTCAAAACCTCATCATTGCTCACATGCTCTGTCCATGATATCCTCAGCATCCTTCTGTAGAACCACATTTCAGCTGCTTCCAGTTTTTCCTTCACCTTTGATGGTAGTGTCCATCTTTCACTGCCATATTTAAGAACTGCATCACATAGCAATCCAGTACACTCTTCTTTATTTCTAGCGAAATTTTCCCGTTTATTAATACTTTACTCAGCTTCTGGAACGCGTCCTTCGCCATGCCAATTCACCTTAGGATCTCTGTATCACATTTTCCGTCTTATGTTAGAATATTTTCCAGGTATTTAAATTTTTGTACCTGCTTGATTTTAGTATCTTACAACTGTATTTGGCATTTTGGGCTGCTCTTTTTGTTGATGGCCATGCATTCGGTTTTCTTGCAGTTTGTTTGTAGTCCTTTTTTGTCAGTCTCTTCAGCTGTCTTCTGTTGAGGGTCTTGTAGTTTTCTTTCCGTATCTGCAATCAGCACTGTATCATCTGCGTACCGTATGTTATTCAAATTGTGGCCCCCGATTACAAATCCTGGCTTAACATCTAGGGACCTCAAAATAGTCTCGCTGTACGATTTAAACAGATCCGGTAAATTTATGTCCGAGATTAAGAGCCCATAATTCCAACATTAAACGTCGGTTTTGTGCAAATCCAGCCCCAATAGAGAGGTTTCTGGGATATATCCAGTTCATCGCATCTCTCTCTATATCAGTCAGTTAAGTGCCATACGTGATACACGCTTTGGGCGATCGTGTCTCGAAAGGGACATGACTGACTGGGCAGAAGATTATCCCGCAGTAGGTTGCCATTGCTTTCTGCGGTAGACTGGT
Source organism: Ascarosepion bandense (assembly GCA_037127315.1). Lineage (NCBI taxonomy): Eukaryota > Metazoa > Mollusca > Cephalopoda > Sepiida > Sepiidae > Ascarosepion > Ascarosepion bandense. The sequence goes on along the minus strand of JBBBDQ010000724.1, from coordinate 1,330,745 downwards.
TGCCGACCAAGGCTATAGAACCCAATCTGTCCTGTTATTTAACCCATAACTGGAAAGAAGAGACGGATTAATACCTTTCCCAAGGGTATTTGTGCGTAAGTGAATGCAATGAATTCAGCTGGAATTCGAACTCAGCTCCCCGATTATATGGCTTAAACAGCAGGATTTTTCGCAGTCTCTATTATTTACATAGCAACCAGTCTAAGAGAAGAAAAGCATTTAATTAAAAACTCATCTGAAGAGGGGTGGGCTCTGTTAGTCTATTTTGCTATGTATCTTTTCTTTATATACCGTACAACCTCAGAATCTAAGCGAACATAGCTCTCCACAAATTCCTTTGTTCTTTGGAGCTCTAAATAAATTCTGCTTTTTCATTATTCCTCCTAAACCCTGTTCCCCCCTTCAATTTACTCAAGTTAACTAAGTATCGATTATATTTCTAAAATAAGGTATTTTAACTATTTACATCATTCGGATTGTTGTCATCATCTTTATTCACAACGTTTCCACCATTGTGCGTTCCGGCCTTCTTGAGGTAATCTACCCTTAAATTAAACGATTCAGTTCAAAATTTCAATGTATACCACCTGAAGAAGGCTGGGCGGACAAGGGCTGAAACGTCGTCAATATGGAAATAAAAATGAGGACATAAAATTCGAATGATGTAAATATTGTAAATACTTACTAAGTATGTTATGTGTTGTTTTTCTGTCCCTCTTGCCATCAATCTGTCCTGTGTGTATCAGATTTTCCAAGTCCTCTTTCCCCAGGAATTTCAATTGTCTCTTCCTGATGTTAAGTATATGTTTATACACCACCGCTACCATTGCGTCGGTATATGTTATGTGCGATGATTACAATCCAAACTATGAGTAAAATTGGGTAGACAGTGCTATGTGGGAGCAGGGTTAGGGTTGTGCTAGCGCGAAGTCGCATGCCATCGTGACGGAGGCATTGAGGCTACTGGCTTTCTTCAGACTGTTGATCACGCCAGATAATGCGCTCTTTCCCGGAAACTGTAACTCGGGCCCGCTCAGTATAAACAACATGTGGGCTTTGTGAGTGTTGAGGGCGTCTGCAACAAGAATTGACTAGGGTTAATCATTATCTTCCCTTCTTATCTGTTTAAACTGTCTCCTAATGTAACAGACTCCCAAGAGGATGTTTTCCCGATCACTACAATCTTAACCTGTTCAAGTTTGGGGTTAACCCTTATCTTCCCCTCCTATCTTTTTAAACTGTCTCCTAATGTAACAGACTCCCAAGAGAATGTTTCCCCGGTCACTACAACCTTAACCTGTTCAAGTCTAGGGTTAACCGTTATATCCTTCCAACCGCATAAACTGTCTCGAGTTGCTCGGGGGCCTTATTCAAGGGGAAACTTTAAAATAAGAAATAAAAAAAAGTAGTTAATTTATAAATAAATAAAAAGAAAATAAGAGTTAAAGCTATAATCCTTAGGATCGCTCGATGTCTCTAATCAACCCTAAAAGTTTCATTGCTTATATATGAGCAGGAGCTTCTACCCAGTCATCGCTTCCAAGTCTCGATAAAAATTCAATAGCATTTCCACGTCCTTGTGGGTGATGAATTATTTTCTGCTCTACAAATTATTTTCTGTGGACCGTTGAACGCCTCAAACTGCTCTATCACTATTTCCATGGAAAGCGATCAGACAAAATACATTCGTTAGTTCCATCTATTCTTACCTTCACGGCTAGGAACCACCTTGCCACGCACATTGTTTCATTGCTTATATATGAACAGGAGCTTCTGCCCAGTCATCGCTTCCAAGTCTCGATAAAAATTCAATAGCATTTCCACGTCCTTGTGGGTGATGAATTATGCTTACCTTCACGGCTAGGAACCACCTTGCCACGCACATTGTAGCTAACCCTAACCTAGATTCCCTAAGTATTTCACTTTTAAGAAATAAGTTCCATTCAAGCAAATTCTTCCTGCGAATTACTGCTCTGTGGAACCGACACTAAAGAGGATGCTTACTGGATCACTACAATCTTAAACTGTTCAAGTCTAGGATTAACTGTTATATTCTCCTCCTAACCTCATAATTTACCTCTAGTTGCTCAGGGGCCTTGTACAGGGTGGAGTTAAAAAAGAAAAAAAGAAAAGGAAAAAGGGGTCCCTGTATATTTATATAGAATTCAGTCAATAAAAACATTCTTTTAGTCTGATGAAGTACTTTAGGACCGAAACACACTACTCATTTCTTAACGAATTACATATAAATAAAAAAGAATAACCACTCCTTGGGGGCTGTGGGAAGATAAAATATAATTGATAAATGATAATAATGAATTTAAAAAAACAAAGAAAAACTAGTAAGTTTACCCATGTAACAGACTCGCAAGATGATGTTTCTCGGATCACTACAATCTTAACCTATTCAAGTCGAGGGTTAAAACCCTTATCTTTCTCTCCTATCTGTCTAAACTGTCTCCCAATATAACAGACTCATAAGAGGATGTTTCAGTAATCACTACAATCTTAACGTATTCAAGTCTAGTGTTAAAACCCTTATCTTTCTCTCCTATCTGTTTAAACTGTCTCCCAATATAACAGACTCATAAGAGGATGTTTCACTAATCACTACAATCTTAACCTATTCAAGTCTAGTGTTAAAACCCTTATCTTTCTCTCCTATCTGTTTAAACTGTCTCCCAATATAACAGACTCATAAGAGGATGTTTCACTAATCACTACAATCTTAACCTATTCAAGTCTAGGATTAGCTGTTATCTTCGCCATATATCTACACAAAAAGTGTCTCTTACTCTGTAGTACACTGCCTGGAGTTGTTTCGGGGGCTTTTATAGTAAAAATATAAAATAAAAAATGCCAATAATTGTTCTGAAAATAAGTTGAATCATCGAAAATAATAAAAAGAAACGCATAAATTACAAGATTCTTTTGTTATCATTTTTTTAATTTTATTTTAAAAAGTAAAAATAAACAATGTCGTAAAGAAATTTTAAAAAACGATAACATATTTCTGATCAAGTATTTTTTGTTACCCTTTATACACTTCCATCCCGGCAATCCAGTTTTTTTTTTAAGTGACAGATACACTACTTATCATTTCATGAATTCTCAACCTTGCTTTAACAAAAAAATAAAATGCTAATCAATAATATTTTCAAAGAAATATATTCTTTCTCATTTTCCCTTCATTGACTTCATTAATAAACATTCGCTTTTGAAAATTGATTTTAAATTAAATGTTTTAGCAAGAAAATAGTTAAGAATATTTTTTTAAATTCTAAAACAGTTCTTATCAATTTAAAAAAAAATTTAAAGGGATTAAAATTATATTCCCATCTTTCCCGACCCCAGATCCTACAAAAATGTCTCTAAAAGATTTCAGTTACTTTAAAACAAAACTCACTGTGAATATTTACTTAAATTACTATTGGATGGCCATCACTAATCCGGCAATAAATATCAGGTAGCGGATAATTGATTTTGCCGATGGTTGCGTTAGAATATCCTTAGCCCAACATGCAGTACTGTACAAAAGTATTAGCAAAGAACTATTTTATCTTTTATGAGGCATCAAAATAAAGTTCAAAATCGCCCCTGTCCTAACACTTTTTCACACTACCGATAGTGTGCAAAAGTATTAGGACAGGGGTGATTTTCCTAAAAACCTTTCTGAAATTAAAATACAAGGTGAAAAGCCAAGTAAATTGCTAATAAATATTGATTATTTAAAACAATGTGTTAAAAAATTGTATTAAAAAAGTTATATTTAATTTTTCCTATTTTCTATTAAGCAACTTATTTTGAAACTACTCATTATTCTATTATCCTTGGATATGTCTGGCTTTTTTCTTATTCCCCCCTCTCGAATTGATAAATCTAATGTTACTTTGCAAGACACACTTTGGGAACAAATACAAGCTGCTTGGCAGGAGATATCATTAGATACATTAAAGAAGCTTGTGATGTCAATGTCTGACAGAATGAAGGCTATGATCAAAGCAAAAGGCTATTATACTAAATATTAAATTTATTTTGTAACAAGTATTTAAAGAATTTGTTGAGTAAATCAAATAAAATTACTTTAATTAAATTGTTTATTTTCTGCCAATATGCTTCATAAAAGATAAAATAGTTCTTGTCCTAATACTTTTGCACAGTTCTGTGTATATTTAGCCTATCTTCAAAATACCCTGTAAATCAGCACACGTTGGTTGATAAAGGAAAAAGGAAAATGAAACTATTAGGTATGGTGGTTGTGCCTCACACCGACAGAAGCACGTCCTGTCGTCATTGGACTGGGATAAATGTCTTCTTCTATGTGCCGTGGCCGTCCAGGACGTGGACGATCATGATTTTTCAAATATTCCTGTCTTTCGTAGTTCTAAGCAACGTTTGTCTTTGTATTATTCCTGTTTGAACGTCGATTGATACAAGTTTTGTTTGTTACGTTAATCACCGCCTTCTTCGGATCTTGTGAGTGTCATATTCTCCAAGTCAGCAAATTATGATAAAAAGATACAATACAAAAGATAAGAGAAAGTATTTGAAAAACGCTCAAAAAACAGCTAAGACAACAGCTAGTGCAACCAATCGGTAGTGCCAGTTGTGTGTCTTAGTGACTTTATTGCCTTGTTTAGAGAAAATTTAAAAAAGAAATAAGTTAATGCCACCAAACAGCAGCGGCAGGTCCGTCGGCAAAGAGTGAAATTTCTCGTGTATAAATTATTACCGGATTACTGATCGCCGGATTACAGATTGCGTAATTTGTGATGGCCAACCTGGATATACTTTTGTTTTTATTCAGTCAGCTAAGTGCCATGCGCGATACACGCTTGGGCGATCATGTCTCGAAAGAAACATGACTGACTGGGTAGAAGATTATCCCGCAGTTGGTTGCTATTGCTTTCTGCGGTAGACTATTTGCCGACCAAGGCTATAGAACCCAATCTGTCCTGTTATTTAACCCATAGCTGGAAGGAAGAGACGGATTAATACCTTTCCCAAGGGTATTTGCGCGTAAGTGAATGCAAGGAATTCAACTGGAATTCGAACTCGGTTCCCCGATTTCTCGTTCCAAGCCGATATCCACTCCGCCACAACGCAAACCTTATCTATAGTTTATCGTAATAACCAGCCTATTAAATGCTGTCATCAAAAAAACCTCTATACCGGTCAGCTTAAGGCAAAATTTTTATTGAATTACCCTCCACGGATTCTTTTTTGCACCTACTAAATATTATTGTTGAAATTTAATATCAATCTTAAGATATTGAAATAGAATATTAATCTGGAACATTCGTAACAAATCGACATCACTGCCTGTCTACATTTTACTTGGATGCTATTTAAATATCAATAGATATCAATTAATCTATATTCTATTTTTTTATAGAAATGAACCTGCGATTATTTTTATTTACCTTTGTTGAAGTTGCCATTAAATTATTTATGTGGTCATTAAATTATTTTTGTAGTCATTAAATTAATCATTTGGCCATGAAATTATTTATGTAGCCATGAAATTGTTTATGTGGCCATTAAATTAATTATGTGGCTATTAAATTATTTATGTGGTCATTACATTATTTATATGGTCATTAAATTAATCATGTGGCCATGAATTTAGTTATGTGACCATGAAATTGTTAATGCGGCCATTAAATTAATTATGTGGTCATTAAATTAATTATGTGGCCATTAAATTAATTATGTGGCCATGAAATTATTTATGTGGCCATTGAATTATTTATTAAAACAAGAAACTTCTTTTGAATAGGATGACGAAGGGACATCTAGTATGCACGCATATTGATTCCTATTACGGTTACTGTAGATTTTACAAAAATACTATACCTCGCATACGGGGCTTACAAAATTTTCGCACAGTCTAATTGGGGCAGAGGAGAGCATACGAGCATTGTGTGGGATAATTACTGTCAGTGCGTGTTGACAGAGTTTTTATAAAAAAAAAAATATTTATGAATTCTTAAAAAAACCAAGAAGTTAAAAATATATCAAGTTAACAATATTAACTGCTGAATGCACCTAGGAGTATATCGTTGTCGTTGTCTTCAAGCTGGGTAATGATTAACAAGCTACTCTGGTTGACCATTACTACCGAGTTCGATTCTCACTGGGTACTCCATATGTGTGACCTTGTGCTAAGTTTAGGAAATAACAGCACTTGACCCTTTTTGTAAGGTTTCGATGTAATAATTATGGTATTCAATCAGTTAAGTGCCATACGTGATACACGCTTGGGCGATCATGTCTCGAAAGAGACATGACTGACTAGGCAGAAGATTATCCCGCAATAGGTTGCCATTGCTTTCTGCGGTAGACTGGTTGCCGACCAAGGCTATAGAACCCAATCTGTCCTGTTATTTAACCCATAACTGGAAGGAATAGACGGATTAATACCTTTCCCAAGGGTATTTCCGCGTCAGTGAATACAATGGATTACAACTGGAATTCGAACTCGGCTCCCCGGTTTCTTGTTCTGAGCCGATATCCAATGTACCACAACGCACATCCGACAATTATGGTATTACCATCGCTAATTATCTGTCCCTAAGACAGAAATATAATCTGTCAAAACCAAAGGCGTAGTTTTTTTTTCTTGTGTAGAAACTTAACATATTTGTCTGTCTGTTTCATAATTAAACTGAATTATATTATCACTGCAATAAAAATGAACATATTAAAATCAATCAGTGCAGGGTGGGGAGGTGGGGACGTAATAAAATGTTTTCTGCCCCTAAAGATAAACCCTTCCTCGTCAGATCTCTATTCAGAATTCAGTGAAAGAAGAAAACACCAAAAACAGGTTGCTATATATATTAAGCCCAGACAGCCCTCAGTAAACAGACGAAGGAGATTCTTGAACTGAATTTCCCATCCTTTAATGATTATATATTTAATATATAGCGATTTGTTAAGCATTTTTTTTAATCATATCACCCCGAGCAAGGCGGTAACGCCACTGATGTGCAGGGGGCTACGTAAGAGTGAAAAGATTGGAAAAGACAAAACCGGAAACCACATCCTAAACAGGGAACAAGGGATGAGCCTCTTCACCTGTTCAATAGACGTGGGTGGAGTGTGAACCGGGCGATAGTTTAGTCTATCTACTCCAATTAAGCATAGATGTGGCACAAAGTAATTGTCCTAGAGAGACAAGCTCGTTAACCATTACATCCCACCGAGGTGTCAATAATATACATAACATATATATTGGAAATCTGACGATAGAAGAATGAAAACAAGTGAAGTTTTTTTTTTTTCATCCATTTAATAATTTTCGATTTATCTTTTTATGATAACCATCAGGATTTTGTTAATCCTTCTCCTTATTTGATTTTAATCGGGCCGTTTTAAATGCAATTATTAAATTTTGTAAAACTTTTAGAATATTTAAATAAACTTTATAGGTTTATGTAGCTTGTTCGTTATGGAAACTGCCATGCTCAATATATGGAGAATATATTGGAGATATTGAAAAAAATATTACCTTTTTCATTAAAGAAGCGCATGAAAATGTTTCTTTTATTTCTTTATTTACATCCATACGCTACGGCACTTAGCCTGAAGATGGCTAGAAAATATACCGAAAAGTTTGGATATTAAGTAAATAAATAACGGAATTAATTCTTTAAACCTTAAACGGTGAGCACCATCAATTGACGCTCCATGAAAGATCTTCTGATAATGAACAATTGATGATTAAAACTTCCCCCAACAATACTGGTATCATTTGAGTTTAAATGACTAACTGACAACTCTAATATTTATGAAGCTATTGTTTTCCAGGACTTATTGGGTTACTTTCCTGGAATATTTACTTTCAAATGAGGCTAGAACAACAAGTTAAAGACCGTGCTATGTTTGCAGACAAACTTCTCGAAGACAAAATAGGCGAAATTAGGGACAAGTTGGTACAAAGAAAGCACATTTCTTTGTTCATGGAAGCCTCCAAGGAGTATAATCATGTTTAGGGGCCTACATTTTTTTTTTATTTCCCACTTGTTTTTATGAATTAAGAGTAAAAATAATCATTTTTTTATAGCTTTTGTTTGTAATTAGAGCGAAGATAAGCATAAAAACTACCCTTTAAAAATGTACTTTCTCGTTTGTTAGCCGTCTGGGGTACACGTTTGTGCAACCTTTTCCCACCGTTTAAGGGTTAAATAAACATTAATTCAATATTCATCGGTTTTTTTTGGATTAAACATCAGATCAGATGTTCCTTTTATTTTCTTTGTGAATGGATTCTTCTCCGATTTTTAATCGGTGTTTTTTGTTTCGTTTTGTGTGTGTGTGTGTGTGTGTGTGTGTGTTTACCGTCAAGATTATTTAATAATATTGCGATTGAAAAGCAAATTTTAATATATCTAATGATAAATTATCAAAATGTCGGTCTTCGTATCCAAACTAATGTAGACTCAACGATAAATTTGCAAAAATCACAGAAGTACTGAAAATTCTAACTTGTACGTTTTAAAAGTAGAAATTTCTCGTTTTATTTGCTTCGATTTAATGCGTTTTGCAGATAAAGCGTTTTTTGTTTTTTTTTACGAATTGAAAGATTTTGTTTTTTGTTGCTTTTTTTTTTTTTTTTTTTTTTTTGCAACTTAGCATCCAGAAAGTAAATCGGTGCCATTTTATCAACTCATTATTCGGTCATGTAATTTGTAAGCAATAAAACATTTTATAGATAACGTATTTTTTCTTTCTCTTTTCCAACCCTAACAAACTACAATACGTTATAAAAGTAACTCAAAAAAAGCTGCTATTTGCTTCATTGCTATGGTCTAAAACCGAAACTGAACAGCAATATCTCCTAGGTATACCTGTCAGTCATAAGTGATACACGCTTGGGCGATCATGTCTCGAAAGAGACATGACTGTCTAGGATGAAGATTTCCCCACAGTAGGTGGCCATTACATCCTGCAACCAAGGCTATAGAACTCAAATTGACCCATAGCTTGAGGAAAAAGACGGATTAATACCTTTCCTAAGGGTATTTGCGCGGAAGTGAATGCAATGAATTCCCCTGGAATTCGAATTCGGATCTCTGATTTTTCGTTTTGAGCCGATATACACTGCACCCCAACGCACATCTTAGATATACCTGTACATTTGCCAAAACCGCCGAGCCTACTGTCGACATGATTACATAGCCCGCAAATAACAATACGAAATAGTTCTTATATCAACTCTACAAATTTCTGAACTCATAAGAACCGGAACAGGCTAGCCATTTTTTTTTTATTATTATTTATTCGGTTGAGCTAGCTCGGACATTCACGAGTCTATTACGTCAACCATCACGCTCCTGGATCAAGATCGGAAGGTCATTAGGGTGGCATCCTATGTCCCTACATCGTTGCTCAATGTAGGTGGTTGCTGGGCGACCAACCCGTCTTGCGTCATAGCTCGGTGTCCAGAGCAGTAGACCACTCACAAGTGTCCTGCAAAACGAATTCTGCATTCGTAAGATTGTAGCAATATCAGGGATGGATCTATAGACCAGTGATTTAGTTCGATGTTGTTTTCAAGGGGTATTAAGTATCGCTCTCAACATCCAAGTGTAGTTTCTATTAAGTTTAGACTCAAGGGTTTTAGCTAGTGTCCAAACACCATACATTAATAACGCCTCGAGAATGGCGTGAAAGAAGCTCCGTTGAAGGTTGTCTGGTACTTAGATTTAATCTTTCTCAACACTTAAGATTCTAAATAATTACAATTCAGATATCAACGCTTAAAATAAAAAGAACGGCACTTTAATTTAAGATTTATTGGATTAAAATCTGCCGGTAATTAAGGATGATTTTATGACACGCAAATGTGAATCGTTTAACGAATCCTCATATATATATATATATATATATATATATATATATATATATATATATATAGAATAAGTAAAAACAAGTAGGAAAAGGTGTCTTTAATCTAACGTTTCACTTTTAACAGGCTTCTTCAGAGAATCATTCGTGTTTAATAAATCTCTGAAGAAGCTTGTTAAAAGTGAAACATGTTAGATTAAAGACACTTTTTTCCTACTTGTTCTTTACTCATTCTATTCATCTTGTCGGATTTCGATCCTGATATATATATATATATATATATATATATATATATATATATATATATATATAATAATAATAATAATAATAATAATAATAATAATAAAACAAAAATTCTGATATTTAAATGAAATCTGTTGGATAGCCATTTCTACGGGGAAATCCTCGCTTCTTTAGAAACGGCGAAACGAAAATTTTATTTACTCAAAATATGTGTTAAATGATTTTATACCGGTAGAATTTAAAAACAAAAATCATCTATACACAGGAAAATAAAATGGGTTGGGATTAACAATTTTTGAATTTAAGGAAGTAAAAAGTGGAAAGCAGGCAGATACCTATGTCTCATATTCGAAGACATACCCCTCTCCCCTACAAGAGTCAAGAGTTTAAAAGTTAAAATTTAGCCATGTCAGAGAAATAGAAGTGGTAGCGGGGGGACGAAAGGAAAAGAGGAAAAAAGGAAAAAAGAGGAAGGGGTGGTTGACTGGGAAGTAATCTATTAAAATCTTTTAACACATTTGAATTTGAGTAAATAAAATTTTCGTTTCACCGTTGCTGAAGAAGCGAGGATTTCCTCGTAGAAATGGCTATTCAACGGATTTAAATGTCGAAATTTTTGTTTTATTTTTTATATTTGGCTCAGTCTATAGAATGTAATATTTGCATCAAGCCCTCCACCTTGATCAATTTTAATATTAACGAAATTAATACTAATTAAGATCGGATTTTGGAGGGCTTGATATAGGTGGAGGGCTATATATATATATATATATATGTGTGTGTGTGTGTGTGTGTGTGTGTGTGTCCTTCGATTAACGTATTTTCTGAAATTTTCTATGCCAAAAACGATTAGTACATACATAATACGCAAGATATTCTTCTGTTTAAACATAGAAATTGAAAATTGTTTTTTATATACTTACCGATGAACTGAAACTTTTCTAAAATTTAAAAAGGAAAAATGGGTAATTATTTTGTTTAGCGATTTTGATATATTCGATTAATGAGTCTTTGATTAATGGGTAAATTTTCGTTTTAGGCTTTTCCCCCTTCAAATTTATCCAAAATAACATTATTTCTGTGCAAATGTATATGCTGAACTCAAATCAACAATTAGTTATTGAAGAAACCTACCTTTTTTTATTTGAAAGTCCATAAAAAAAAACGAACTATATCTCGCACTTTTTCTCTCCCGTAACTCTAACGCAGTCATGTAATTAACTGCTGAATGTCTTTCGGCGTAGGACAACAAATTTAGGTCGATTTTCGGTTGATTTTGTTCCTTTACTGAAACTTCCGGCGATTTACTTCCTGTAATGAAAGTAATGCGCTATTGTATTTCTACGCTTATTACTTTCATTACAGGAAGTAAATCGCCGGAAGTTTCACCAGAGGAAGAAAATCGATCGAAAATGGAGCGAAATTTGTTGTCCTACGCAGTACGTCATTCTGCAGTTAATTACATGACTTTGTGACAGTTACGGGAGACAAAAAGTGCGAGATATAGTTTGTTTTTTTATGGATTTTCAAATAAAAAAAGGTAGGTTTCTTCAATAACTAATTGTTGATTTGTGTTCAGCATATACATTTGCACAGAAATAATGCTATTTTGGATAAATTTGAAGGGGGGAAAGCCTTTGGGACCTAAAACGAAAATTTACCCATTAATGTGTCTCTTTTAATGTAAACATCAGACGAACTAATGGATGCATTCCAGTCATTGAAAAGATTCTGTATTTAACGAGTAATAATGCTCTGTATCGGAGATAGAGCATTTATCGATATAGACAGTTTGGATATCGGTATCAACATGGTGACTGTCTGTTTGACGCGTCGTATGGTCTTCAAACGTTGAGTCGATTATCGCAATGAAGCATAGAACCGATAATCATTATCTAATGTTGATTCATTCTATGTCCACATTGTCTCTCTACCTATTTCTCACTCTCTCTCGCTCTCCGTATATATATATATATATATATATATATATATATATATATATATATATATATATAGCATAATGATAATCCACGTATACTGTCTTAATATGTCGAAAAACTACTAAAAAGTTGTAAGTTAAAAACGTATTTTTTTTACAGTATTTATTTATTTCTATTATTTGATATTTCAGACCGGCCTTGGTCTTTCATCAAAAACAAATGATTTTAAAACTTAAACTGGAAGCGTCCGTCGCGAGAAGCGTCCGTCGCGTGATGCAGAAAGCAACAGAATCTGAATATTTTTAGACGTAAATCTAACTGTAATAATACTTTTAAATGTTGTTTTAAAGAAAAAAATTTTAAGTGTATCTAAAAAATGTTTAACTATTGAAATATTTATAAAGATTCAAAACACCTAAGTCCCTATTTAACCCTAGCCTGTGTGTATTTAATTTTAAAATCAAGTATTTTTCTTTTTTCCTGCGTGAGTGTGTGGAACTAAAATCGGAATCTATCAGTAAACATTTGTTTCTGATGAAAGGCCGAGGCCGGTCTGAAATATCAAATATATAATAATAAATACTGTCAAAAAAATATACATTTTTAACTTACAACTTTTTAGTAGTTTTTCCTATAAAGTATCGCACATTAAGCGCTGGTGTCAATAAAGCACTGTTAGATGGCTAATAACGGGATTAAAATTTATACTAATCATAGATATAAATTGATTTTTGACTGGTAGCACAACTCTGAGTTTTATACACAATGCAATCGCCAGATACATTTTCAATCAACATCTGACGATTGTATCCCGTATTATGCTACCAGTGAAAAAAATATATATATTTATTATTAGTATATCTATTTTTAGTATATATATATATATATATATATATATATATATATATATATATATATATACTGTTAAATATAAGAGACAATGAATGTCTATTATGTTTAATCATGAGCCGTTCTAAACGTCGTATTTTGGCTTTAATTTCAATTGAAAATAAAGACAAAAATTCTCCATCATTTGGATAATTTTATTAATTTGGTTCTAAGCTTTCGGCTCACATGAGCCATCTTCAGAGAGGTTATTAAGATGGTAATACAGTAACATCCACCATCACCGACGATTTTATTTTGTGTTTACATAAAACTCCGCTTGGCAGCGGCAATAATTACCAAAAATAACAAACGCAGTTCGCAAATTTGCAATGCGGTTCTATGTGAGCCGAAAGCTTAGAACCAAATTAATAAAAAATTATCCAAATGTTGGAGAATTTTTGTCTTTATTTTCAACTGAAATTAAAGGCAAAATATGACGTTTAGAACGGCTCATAATTAAACCTAATAGACATTCATTGTCTCTTATATTTAACAATTTATGTTTAGAAAATTATTTGCTGCCTCGATACACTAAATATATATATATATATAAACTTGTAATAATTTAAAAGCGTTTTCATAGCTATTTTTTTAACATAAACTTAGCCCTGATATTAGACAATGATAGTATAGTGTACGAAGTGTGTATTTGAGAATTTTTTTTATGTTTGATTTTTTACAAGCAAGGTTTTAAGTTCAGTAAAAATTTATAAAAAGATATTTCAATCTTACATATAATAGAATCAATATCGATGACATTTATAGATCGTAAGAGAATTTGGGGTAACAATATAATAGAAAAAGGCGTAGAAAATGAGTTCAATAATCGAAAAACAGAATCAAAAATGATTCACAAATAATGGAAGATATCGCAAGTACTTGTAATGTTCTTGTAAAATTCTCAGTTAATTTTTTCCCAAAAGATAATCTCAAAAAATTAAAGACGGCATTAGACAGATTAAGGGAAAATATAGATTAATAAGCATAATCTTCATATCGTTTTCGATTACAAGCAAGGCTCTTGATCCAGTAAAAATTAATGAGGTTATTTTTTTTTTTAATCTCATATAGAGTAGAATAAACATCAGTTATTTCTTATATATGTATTTACTTACATGATTTTCGGATTTATATTACCAAAAATTAGCCCAGTCTGCTATATATTCTAGTTATTTTAAAATATGTTTATGAGAGGGACACAAACTACACGCTAATCTTAAACACAAGATCCACGAAGAGACATTTTGGTCGTGGATAGAGTGTAGGAAAAAAGTATTCCCGCTGTGTTTCACGAGTACGATATTACTGATTCTATAATAATAATAATAATAATAATAATAATAATGATGATGATGTTGTATCGAGTTTGTTAATCAAGTATATAAAGTAAGATTTAAATCAACTATGAAAAATAAAGGTATTTGTCGACAATAAATACATTTATCCCCAAACAAAATTGCATATGTTTTGTAAATCTAAATTATTCCCTACGGACAGGAAACGTTTTCTAGTAAGCAATGATTCAATACTATGTAACCACCTAAATATATTTTAAAGTATCATTATGTAGTGATTGCAATATTTTTTTATTCACTTTTTAAGACTCTTCATCGCGTTGATAGCCTTGATTCCCCTCAGGAGTTTGTTACGGACATTTTGTATCCTCTCCACGACAATTTTGTTTTCAGGATTGATATCCAATCGGCTGACATCATTTACGACCCGGGCCTTTATAAAACCCCTCATGATTGCCTCGCCAATATGAATGGTCTCGCCGGTGACATTGTTCACATATAAACCACGGGCTTTATCAAGAATACCAGAATTGATCGCCTCAGCAAACTGAACCTTATCTTTCCTTCTCTGGTCAACGACAGCACTGACTGCGTAGGTCTTTGAAACAATCTCTGGTTTTTTATTCTTATCTCCGTGATACTCAACAATAACTTTATGTAAATCGATTGCTTCGGCCAAGTCCATTTCTTCTCCGTCTTTTGTCTTATAAACCGAATTATGCGTATCCAAGATACCAGTCTCCATAGCTTCGCTAACAGGAATTGGTTTCTCTGTTTTGGGGTCAATGACTTGTCGGATTGAATACGGACGTGTCTCGCGGGTCGTCTTGATTGTTATCAACCCATAGGATTTCTTTTCTTCTCGGATCTTTTTCCTAGATGTCCATTCCAGACTGATATAGCCTGCGTTGATCGCCTCTTTGATCTGTATACTCTCGCCAGTGTCTGGGTTAATGTACTTATTGTTCGTCTGGTCCACAATTCCCAACATAACGGCATGTTGAAACGATAGAACGGATTTATCGCGTGGATCAACGACGTTCTTCATGAAAAACGTCCTCTCTTCTTCCTCGACGTACGTGTCCACCTGTTCTGTCTCCGTCTCTTCGTGTTCCGTGGACACAGTCAGTTCGCTGGTGCCCATCGATTCGCTAGGAGTTTCATGGATGGCTAAACACTTGTCAGACACGACCTGATCGATCTGATCAATTTCTCCAACCGTATCGATATCAAGGTGAGTGTCCCAAAACCTGAAAAAGACAAATACAGAATATTAGACTGATTGACAAACGAAAAAAAAAATATTTGGATAGCTTTACGCGCAAATACCCTTGGGAAAGGTATTAATCGTCTCTTCCCTCCAGTTATGGATTAAATATTAAGGCTATATTAGGTTCTATAGCCTTGGCTGGCAACCAGTCTACCGCAGAAAGTAATGGCAAACTACAGCGGGATAATCTTCTACCCAATCAGTCATGTCTCTTTCGAGACATGATCACCCAAGCGTGTATCACGTATGGCACTTAACTGGCTAAATAAAGATAATATTTGGAAACATAAGTAAAGATTCTACTGGGCAAAAAATGGAGGATCAGTTTTCTATTGTTATTAAGTAATAAACTGATCCCCCACTAATTACTACTTATTAATACAATACACCTCTTCTCCCTTCAGCTATGGTTTAAAGAGCAGGATAAAAAATATTCTGCCCAGTCAGTCATGTCTTTTTTGAGACACGATCGCCCAAAGCGTGTTTCACGTATGGCATTTAACTGACCGAATGAAGATAATAGTTTGAAACATAAGTAAAGCTTCTACTGGGCAAAAAGTGGGGGATCAGTTTTCTATTGTTATTAAGTAATCAATTGATCCCCCAATAATTACTACTTATTAATACAATCCGTTTTTTCTCCCTTCAGCTATAGTTTAAAGAGCAGGATAGAAAATATTCTGCCCAGTCAGTCATGTCTCTTTCGAGACATGATCGCCCAAGCGTGTGGCATTTAACTGGCTGACTGACTAGTAAAAGTTAATTCGGCATATTTACTATACAATTAACTACAATTACTGGAACAGAGTCCCCGTAAATATTCTTCTATGTGCCGTGTCCTTTTAGGACGTTGCGATCATGACTCTCCATCATTTCCCATTCTTTATTGCCCTTAATGAATTTTGGCTTTTTGTTATCCCTCTTAAACCATGTTTCACCATCCATTTGCACAAAATCATTCTTCTCTTTGCCGTGTCCCTTCACAACGTTCGCGATGATGACTCTCCACCATTTCCTATCCTCTATAGCTCTTAAAATTGTTAGACTTTTGTTAGCTCTCCTAAACCTTGTTCTGTCATTCATTTACATAAGCGCATTCGTTTTCTTGTATGTGACGTTAGCGATTGTGGCTCTCCACTATTTCCTATTCGTTATAACTTTTAATAAAATTTAACTTATTGTTATATCTCGTAAACTTTGTTCCGCAAACCATTTATTCGATGTCTAAAATCCAACTTCTGAAATTCTCCACTCCACGCAATGAAACAAATTCTACTTGTCAGTTTCTTTATGTGAATATTTACACGTGTTGTGTCTTATCCTCGTGGCCAGTTTTGTTATGGTTTTAACATGAGAAAATAAAAGGGTTATGGAAAAATAACACGCTCGCCGAGTGTTGGAAATAACTAGGGAATTTATTTTTGTGGAACATGGGTACAGCGAACAATTGTTAAAGACCTGGCCATTGAGAGCCTAGCAAAGTCCTGCGTGCTACGTTTCTGGTCTCGCTGCCGGAAGTCCTTTCCAGACTCCCAGCATGCACCTATTAGCTGGGGATGGACTCCCTTGAAATGATCAAGGGGAGATAACTTGGAGCCTTTTTTATGGTGGTCCTAATAGGCATCCATATAGTTTCGTCTACCCACTTTTTACTCACAAGTCAATTGGGCCAACCCGTACTATAGTTAACAGACAATGAGTCGCAAGCTGGGATCGGCTCCCCATAAAAAAGTCACCTTCTTGACAAATCGACCATAGTGAGAATCAAAACTAAGTTTCATGGTCGGAATGTGAACGCCCTAATCCCTCGGCCAAGTGATATTTACTCTTCTCCCCCACTTAAGAGAGATGTGACACAAGGTCTTTTTTAACGTGGGGAACCTGAGTGCGTACGCCCAGGTACTGGTCAAAACATTACCTATCCACCTCGGTGGATAGGTTCAAAACAGGTCTAAACTGGTTTTAAACTGGTCATTTTGTTCCCCAGCCCGAAGTCCAGAGGCCAAGTGTTCATATCCATTAACTGATTAATCATATAAAAACAATTAGGCTAACCTGCAGTATTTTATTCAGGCACTTTCAAAAAAGCACCACTCTCTGAGATCTTCTTCTTTATGTATCGTGTCCCTTCGGGACGTAGATGATCATGGGCTTCCACTTGCTCTTAGCAACAGTTTTTGTCTTGGCACACCTTCCAAACCCCATTCCGCGATCGATCTTCTCGAGCCCATCACCGCTTCCCCATAAAAAGAAGCCCCCTTCTTAACAAATCAACTGGTGAGATTCGAACCCGCTATTACAAAGTAGAAAAGCGAATTTCTAACCACTCGGTTAAGTATTCGTCGCCTTTAATTGATTAATCATAATGAAAGAGTCAGAATTTGCCTTTGTTCTCAGAGATATTAAACCGGCTGTCGGTGTTAAGTAAGTCACATCTATCTGTGTCAAAGATGATTCACTGTTTAACGAGATAGAACGAAGCTCAAGTTGAAATCTAGAACAGAAAAGCTTAAGGTCAGCTTTAGGAAGTTCACCTTCTATTCAAAAATGTTTGATCCAACACTTGTCGACTGGTTCATATCTGGTGCGTTCATTCGCTATCGTAGACTAGCGTCTACTTTTAACACACTTAAACTTTTTCCTCGTGGGTCACTGTGATTAATGCCGAACGAGTCAAGTAGTTCGCCACAAATGAGACATCTTGGCACCAATTATGCCAGAAGATATTTATAGTCGAACTGGGGGAAATACGACAGCGAAAAGAGCATCAGAATATTAACTTTCACCAGTAGCAATCTCATATGCTTCTCGGTTTATATTAACTGTTAGTATATTCTAGGCGTGGTGTAATGGTCAGCAAGCTCGTCTCGCTAGAAACATTTTAACTGAGTAGTGAGTTTGATCCTCACGTCTAAGCCACCCTTAGAAAATCACCTTCTTCCAGGTTTGGGGGTTAGGCACAGGGCTAACAACCCTTCCCTATAAAAACAGTTTGTTACGGAAACAGCAAAAACGCTGCCCTACACACCATTAGGGGTAACGGAAAAAGTAAAAGTTTTATATTCAGTCAGTCAGTTAAGTGTCATACGTGACATACGCTTTTGGGTGATCATGTCTCGAAAAAGACATGACTGACTGCGCAAAAGCTTATTCCGCAGTAGGTTGCCATTACTGATTGCCAACTAATCTATAGAACCCAATCTCTCCTGCCATTTAACCCAAAGCTGAAGTGAGATGGGATAGATTATATTACATTAGTATATCAAGTATAATTAGAAGGGGATCAGTTTATCACTTCATAACAATAGAAAACCGATCCCCCACTTTATGCCCAATAGAAGTTTTAATTGTTTCCAACTATTATATTCAGTGGGCACCTCGGCGTGGTGTAATGGTTAGCACGCTCGTCTCGCTAGAATCATTAAGTGAGTTCAATCCTCACTGGGTACCCCTTACTTTCGGTCGTGTATTACGTCTAAGCCACGCTTAGACAATCACCTTCCTCCAGTTTTTGGGGTTGGGCGCAGGTCTAAAAACCCTGTTACGGAAACAGCAAACTGCCCTACACACCATTGGGTGTAACGGAAACGTTTATTATTATTTATACTGAACTATCGGTGAAGAGGTTTTCGCCAGAATCGTTGACACTTGCCCCTGATATTGTCACTAAAATCGACAAAAATTGACTTAAACTGAGAAACAAATATATCCTTTATTATGTATCTTCTTCCCTTCTTCTACGTGCCTTGTCCTTTCGGGACGTAGGCGATCATGGCCTTCCACGTCTCCCTATACCTGGTAGCTCTTAGCACGCTTTCTCCTGTCACCCCACGCAAACCATGTTCTGCCATTCACCTGCTCAGGCCCTTCAAATATGCTATCCACTGCTTTCCCCTGTCTCGTTTTCCTTCTATCTGACCTGTGAGTATCAGATTCTCCAAGCCTCCCTTCCTCATGATATGTCCCAGGAACTTTAGATGTCTTTTCCTAATGTTCATTATTAATTTCCTTTTCGTTTCCATCATTTCCAAAACCTCATCATTGCTCACATGCTCGACCCATGATATCCGTAGCATCCTTCTGTAGAACCACATTTCAGTTGCTTCAAGTTTTTCTTTCATCTTCGATGATATTGTCCTACATTCACTGCCGTGTTGAAGAAATGACATCACATAGCAATCTAGTATTCTTTTCTTTGTTTTTAGTAAAAGTTTCCTGTGTCTTAATATTTTACTCAGCTTCAGGAACGCGTCCTTCACCATGCAAATTCGCCTTCGGATCTCTGTGTCGCACTTTGCGTCTTCTGTTAGAACACTTCCCAGGTATTTAAATTTTTGTAACTGCTTGATTTTAGTATCTTACAACTGTATTTGGCATTTTAATTAGTGTTGATATAGCAGAAAAAGAAGATAGCAATAGTGTCAGTAATTAGTGGAGCACTCGGAAGATCTTAGGAAGAGCTAGAGCAACTGAAAATCAGGGAGTGTTCGAGAACAAGATAACTTCTTTTATGTACTAGGAACTCTTTAGCGGGATGGCTCTCCACAACCTCCTGCCTTTTGATGCTCGAAGTAATTTTTTAGTTGTCTTTTTTTTTTTACTTTTTTGGTGTTGATTCACGCAAAATCGTTAAGAAAGTTACCCTATGTTTACCCTTTCTTCTATTGCATTCAATATCCTTTGAATTTTAAATTTAGGTACCTCCACTCATTTTCGATAATTAATTTAAATTGAATTTTTTTAAATAAAAGTTTTCTTGAAGTTTAAATTTAGCTTTAATTGATTAACTTTACCAATTCCAGTAAACAAGATACCCTGGTGTATTTCAAACCGAAATTATATTGATTGGAATCTAAAAAAAATTTTATTAAAAGAATTTCAATTTTTCGACCATTTTTCATCGATCGACGCATTTTGTAAACAGAAGCCAATTCTCGGTTTTAAAAAATCTTGCAAAAATAAAATACACCTCGCTAACACATTATTTTATTCAAAGTACCGAATTTAAACTTACCTTAATCTGATTTGAAGCAAGAATTACTTACTTACTGCCTCAAATGTACTATAAAAGCGTTTCTTAATTACGGTAGCCTTGTATCGGTGTTATCAACGTTTTATCTGATGCAATAATTGACATGACAGACGGAAGCCGTCAAAAAATGCCAAGTATGGAAGACGAATTTGATATAATCTTAATCGGACGCTTGTTTTTTAACTACATGTTAAAATTAAAAAATTAACACAATATTTTCAGCAATTATCCAATATTTTATAAAAATTTAGTTAATTTATCTTTATAGCCTTATGTTTGACGATGTTTTATGAAAAAAAAAATTAAAAACTTTGTTTTAAAAAGAAATTTACAATTTAATAAAAGAATTAAATTATATAACAGCAGAGTAACTCAATAATTTATGAAATGTTATGGCATTTTTTAATTTTTATCTTAATATCTGTTTTTCATATTCTTTTTAGGTACCGCTACAAATTGTGAATTTCACAATTACTTTTCTTTTTTTTTAAGAAAATCAGGAAACACGGAAGCGAGATGAAAGAATAATACCCTGCCGAAAATGCTTATATAGGTGGGTTTTTTTTGTTGTTTGTTTGTTTGTTTTTCTCGTGTGGAGCGCATGATATATGTCATGTACGGCTACGGCTATAGGCCATGATAAGTTTTAAAACAAAAAACACCAGTCGATCGGTTTCATCCCCTCTCGTCAGAACTGTAAACGGGGAAACAATTTATGAAAACAACGTCTGTTGTAGATGACATTAATGAATGGACAGGGAAAAAATGAAAGTTATAATATCTAAAGATGCTGTAGACACAACAAAGTAAGCCCAAGCAAACAATCTCTTTGATATATATATATATATATATATATATATCCACTACAAAGGTACATTTGTTTCGACATTGAAACTTCAATGTCTCATCAGGCGGTATGTATAGGAATGGAAAGCCTCTTTTCTTATATTTGGTCAGTTAAATCTGTCTAGAAATCAGACTCTCATTAATCAACCATTTTAACTACCCACACCACTTTCTTCAAAATTCCAACGGTCAATACACGTGACTTGTTCCCCTATCACTAACCCCCACCAACACCCCAAACACTACTGACCAAATATAAGAAAAGAGTCTTTCCATTCATTTACATACCGCCTGATAAGACATTGAAGTTTTAATGTCGAAACAAATGCACCTTTGTCGTGGATATATATAAAAAAAAAATTATGCACATGTTCTAAAATATAATTTATAATAAATATCCACAGCTCTATATATTATATATCGAGCACTGTTTTAAATTAATGTTTTGGACGTTCTAAAAATTGTTTCTTCGTTCTGTATTCACTCGTATATATATATATATATATATATATATATATATATATATATATATATATATATATTTGTCAGTCCGTAAACAGTGAGGATAATCCAACAAGATTTCCTTGATATAAAATATTAATAGGCAGATCCAGAGAGCTCGATGGGTGTTAACCAGAGTGATATGAAGTCCGGCAGAAATTTTATGCCAGATGGAGGAAATATTGTAAAAGAGTCTGATGATATGAGCTAGTTAAGCTCATTGAAATGAACTATAGTTTATAACTAATATGACGTGCTGAGTTTTCCTTTATAAACTTATATATATATATATATATATATATATATATATATATATATATATATAAATATATTTGTCTTGAGAATCTCATATAAGGGATTCTTGATCATACTTTTTTCTGATCTAAATACTTACCTGACGAAATGCGCTGTGGTTACGAAACGTAGCTGCTCCCATTTGTCGCAGATAAGAATGAATTTTGGTTGTTTAAGAAGTTCGACAATCACCTTGTATGTTTCCCAATAGGCCCAGAAATCCTGCGAAAGAAAATAAATTTAATTTTAAAAAAAAGAAAGACATTGAAAAGAGTTGTTCGAACGAACTTGATATTTAAATCTTAATGCTTGTGCAACGTAAAGACTGTAAGCATACATAAAAAAATATGGATGGCCTATCCATGCTGAAGGGGGGTCTTCTATTAGGTCGGTGCAAAAGTTTTTGCCGATTTAAAATTTTATCTTGAAAATGAAAAACTGTGTGTTTTTGAAAATCTTTATTCATAACAATAACGACCTTTACTCTCTATAACTTGATTCCATCTGTCAACGAGCTTATAAACGCTTTGCTTGTAAAAGTCTTTAGATTTTAATGTGAAATATGAATCTAACTCATGTTCAATCTCCTCTCGTGGTGTTAACCTAAGGCCATCTAAATGGTTTTGTAATCCTCGAAATAAGTGATAATCCGAGGAAGCTAGGTCAGGAGAATATGCAGGATGGGGCAAGATTTTCCAACCAAATTCTCATAGAAGATCTTTGGTCAGTGGTGCTGTGTGAGGACGAGCATTATCATGATGGAAGATGACTCTCTTTCTGTTGACTAAAGAAGGTCGTTATCAGGTCAAAGCAGTTTTTATACGACGAAGTTGATCACAATAGAGACTAGCAGTAATGGTTTGTCTGTTGTCTAAATGTTCGTAATAGATGATCCCTTCAATACCCCACCATACGCTCAACATGATCTTTTTGGGATGGAGTCCTGCTATCGGTTGTTGAACTGGTCTTTCTCATCGATTTATCCACGATCGCCGACATTTAACGTTATGGTAGATAATCCCCTTCTCATCACCTGTGACAAGCCTACACAAAAATGGTGTCTAAAGTTGTCTTGAAAGCAAAGATTCGCAGAAAGAAACACGTTGCATTTGCATTGGAACCTCTGTGAAACTCAGAGTAGAACTTGCCTAATATGTTCTTTAGATGGAAAGAACATGAGTGAGAATATTGCAGAAAATATGAATGATGCTTTAATAATCTGAAAGAAAAATTTATAAATTAATCATGGTGATATGTTTAAGTAATGTGCATAAAATAAATTACAATGATTTAAAATGCCCCTTTTACAAACCGGCAAAAACTTTTGCACCGATCTGTATAATTCGAAAAATTAAATAAGATGGCTTATCTTCCTTTAATATCGAAAACCGAATCGACAAAATCTAGTCACGTGAATTGAGAAAAGGCATCACTAAAAATGCTAAACTGATACGAGATTGTCTTTTGTATGAACATCCGAATAGGATTTTGAGTTTCAGTTTCAGTTTTGTTTAATGGCATATCAACACCTCTGTGGGTTATTTAATGCCAGAAAGGTGGAGTTTTAATGCTCGGCTATAGTGAGTGCGTTGTGGTGCAGTGGGTATCGGCTCGGAACGAGAAACTGGAGAGCCGAGTTACGAATCCCAGTTGAATTCCTCGCATTCACTTTCGCACAAATACCCTTAGGAATGGTATTAATCCGTCTCTTCCCTCCAGTTATGGGTTAAATAATAGGACATATTATATATATGTATATACATACGGTCATATCACGTTGAATACACCGATTCTCGCTGGATCACCGATGTTAAGCAACGTTGAACCTGGTCAGTACTTAGATGGGTGACCACTTGGGAATACCAGGTGCTGTAAGCGTTATTTGACAGATGTGCGTTGTGGCGCAGTGGATGTCGGCTAGGAGGGGGAAATCGGTGAGCCGAGTCCCAATTCCAGTCGAACACTTTGCATTCACTTACGCACTGGTACCATTAGGAAAGGTATTAATCCGTCACTTCCCTCTAATTATGAGTTAACCAACTGAGGTATGTTGTTCATGCGATCTGTGGCAGACGTCTGCACCGAGTGTTTGTTATCAGCAGTTCCAAAAAGTGTGAATGGTGCTACACAAGCCTTCACCACTTTAAACAATTCTTTGTGTGGTTGTCTAACCGTGTTAGACGCTCATACGTCGAAATCGACGGGAGAGTCCATGACAATAATATAATATATATTGTGTATTTGGGAAACAATCTCTCTTTTATACAGGTTTTACTAAAATTGACAGACAAGGTTTTCCCAGTAAGTTTTTTATATAATCTCTCATGTGTTCGTATAATTTTTTTTTTCAAATTATATAAGAATTATTCAAAGTTTTTGTACTTTCGAGCGCTTTCGGCTATGCTTTTAGCCGTTATCAAGAATTAATTTTGTTTTACTTGTAAATAAACATGTGGAAAATTTATGTATGTAGAGTCTTGTGCATGTTAAGTTCCGAACACGGTAAGCACATTGTTACCGTGTTCATAATTGATGTTATTTAGCGTAGGATTTCTTTTTTTTATTAGAAATGCCTCCATTATTTCTAATCTTCTTTTTCATGTGGATGATGCTATTATGTATGCATTATCAACTAGTATATCACGGATAGGTCCTGGAAGATCTCGATGTCTGTTTAAATTGGATCGGATCGAACTGTTGTGGGAAAGGCGCAATGTCAATCTTCTCGTCAATTTTGTGGTGGTATAGCCAACGTAATTGTTTACGGATTTGGAGAGTTGAGGAACACCGTTCTTCTAAAGACATATAAATTCGTAAATGACACTGGTTCTCTGCAATTTAGATTTTGCGGGTGAGTTATTATTATTATTATTATTATTATTATTATTATTATTATTATTATTATTATTGTGTCATTTTTCATCATATTTCGATTTCTGCTTTGGTCTCACTACCAACCAAGTCTGCGGAGAGACCTAAGGCAGGTAGTGACGTGTTGTTATGGCCCCATTTCATGTTTTTTCTATCTTCCCTATCATCCCTAGCGTTACATAGATAAAGTTTTCCTTAGTGTGTGGGCTGTACTTAATAAGACAATTTTTTGTATATCTCTTAAGCTGGGGTTTCCAGGGATTCTTTCAATGTGTTGTTTTGTTCCATTTTTTATCATTCCAAGTGCACCTACTATCACTGGCACAACTCTTGTTTTCAATTTCCACATTTTTCCTATTTCAATTTCCAGGTCTTTATATTTTGACAGTTTTTCAAATTCCTTGATTGCTATGTTACAATCCGCTGGACAAGCCATATCAATTAATAGACAAGTTTTCTCCTTCTGGTTTTTAACAATAATGTCTGGCCTGTTTGCTTCAATTTTTCTGTCTGTGTAGATGGTGTAATCCCATAGAATGGTTACATCTTCTATTTCTGTAACCGGTGCTGGGTGATGTTCATACCAGTGTTTGCCTACAGCTTTTCCATAATGTTTGCATATTGCCCAATGTAAATATTGCCCAACTCTATCGTGGCGATTTTTATATTCATTTGGGGCAAGCACAGAACAGCCTGAGATTAGGTGGTCTATTGTTTCTTGGTGTTTATCACAAAACCTGCATTTTGGATCCATATTATTATGCATAATATTTGCCTGAAAGTTTCTCGTGAAAAGACTTTGGTCTTGTGCTGCAAGTATAAATCCTTCAGTTTCAGACTTTAATCCAGATGCACGTAACCATCGATGAGTATTAACTTTATCAACATTGGATTTATTGGCACGTACTGGATATTGGCCATGCAGAGGTTTGTCTTGCCAGCGCTGTTTCATCTTTTCAAGAGCTTTATCTTTGGCTTTCATTTTCATATTTTTTGCCGCAATAGTTGGTTCTTGGCTTCTGTTTTGCTTTTCTACAGAATCTACTAACTGTAACTCTTGTTTGAATTTACTGCCTTCTTTTATTATTGAATATTTTTTCTTTCTTTCTTCATGTTGCCTTACTAATTGTAACATCCAATCCTTTGTTGTTTCTATGTATGTTAGTAAGCCAATAGTTGTTGTCTTGTATGACAATTCCAGCTGAATAAGACCTCTTCCACCTTCTTTACGGGGTATGTATAGACGATCTACATCAGCCTTTGGATGATGCATCTTATGCTTAGAAAGAAGCTTTCTTGTTTTAGCATCCATTCGCCTGATGTCGTTTAGAGTCCAGTTTAAGATGTTAAAGCTATATTGGACAACTGGGATTGCAAGGCTATTAATGGCCATAACTCTGTTCTGTGAATTTAATTCAGTTTTTAATATCATTCGTAGCCTTCTATAGTACTCTTTACGCACTATTTCTTTCATTTTTTTATGGTGAATGTTTTCGCTCTCATTTACACCTAGGTATTTATAAGCTTCTTCTGGTTTCAATTCTTTTATTATTATTATTATTATTATTATTATTATTATTATTAAGTTGGTAATTTTGAATTTTTTATAATAGATAATTAATTCAATGTTCTTGTTTGAATTAGTCGGTGCTACATAATCTCGGATGACATTGCGAAGTGAAGATTTTGTCTGTCTGCAGTTATTATGCATTTGTTGTTTGTAAAAAAAATATTAATGTTGTTGTTTTTGTCTGCGTATTTGTGGTTGCCATTGGTTACGTTCTATCCGATCTCATTTAAACACACTTCCTGATCTTCCCAGGACCTATCCGCGTTATCCTCGTTGATAATACGTACATAATGATAATAATGTCGCAAATATCGCCCGGTTCACACTCCACCCACGTCTATTGAACAGGTGAAGAGGCTCATCCCTTGTTTCCTGTTTAAGATGTGGTTTCCGGTTTTTCTCTTTTCCACTCTTTTCATTCTTACGTAGCCCCCTGCGCATCAGTGGCGTTTTCGCCTTGCTTGGGGTGATATGATTAAAAAAAAAAAACTATTATGGAACAGAGATTGTTTATCATTTCAAAAGCCCGTCTTCCGTTAAAAACCTTTTGTCGATTTCTCTTACCTTATATTTTGCGAGCAGATCTTGAAGGGCTCCAACCTGGACAATCACAGATGAGGAAAATTGTTCTTCTACAATTGCAAAACAAAGAAACTAATGAAAGGGACGCCAAAATATACTTTCGCAAATTTAATTAACGTGCCTTTTTTAAATTTTTTCTAATTAATGTTCTTTTTTTCTCTGCACTCTACCAGAGGGTGTGCGTTGTGGTGCATTGGATATCGGCTCGGAACGAGAAATCGGAGAGCCGAGTTTGAATTCCAGCTGAATTCCTTGCATTCACTTACACACAAATTAGGAAAGGCATCAAATAGTCTATTCCTTCCAGTTATGGATTAATAATAGAATAGATTAGGTTCTACAGCCTTGGCTGGCAACCAGTCTACCACAAAAAGCAATGGCAACCTACTGCAGGATAATCTTCTGCCCAGTCAGTCATGTCGCTTTCGAGACATGATTGCCCAAAGCGTGTATCGCGTATGGCACTTAACTGACGGACTAAATATAATAGTTGGAAACGTAATTAAAACTTCTACTGGTTTTGACATTTTGACGTGGTTTAATTTTTAGTAAGCTAGAGAGAGAAGAGATGTATTATATTTTAAGTGGGGGATCAGTTTATTACTTCATAACAATATAAAACTGATCCCCCACTTAAAATATAATACATCTCTTCTCTCTCTAGCTCTGAGTCAAATAATAGGACAGATTGGGTTCTATAGCCTTGGTCGGCAACCAGTCTACCGCAGAAAGCAATGGCAACCTACTGCGGGATAATCTTCTTTCCAGTCAGTCATGTTAGATATTAATTCTCCATTAATTTCTTCATTTAATCGATTCTTTGAAAATAACCTTTCGATTAGGTACAGTGATCCCTTGAATTAGAGTTCTTTATTTATAAAATCATTTTAAATATGCAAATCTTAGCTGGGGTTGGTAAATGCAGATCCAGAGGGCTGAGACTTAGTCTTACAAGGGTAACTTGCGACTCGCGGATGGATGGGTGTCGTTGACCTATGAGATCGCAAGTGGATAATACAGATTAATTTAAATATAAATATTGTCATGCGAGTATTCATTTT
>JBBBDQ010000724.1:1250000-1300000 GCA_037127315.1 Ascarosepion bandense | reverse complement strand
ACTTTAATTCTAGTTTAATTGAAAGCATAATGATTGGATTTGTTATTTCCAGTAAACAAAAAAAAATCTGGTGTATTTCAAACAGAAATTATAGACATTGGAATCTAAATTTTGAGATTTTTTAAAATCTTCAGTTTTTTGGTCATTTTTTGAGGGATCGACACAGAAGGAGAAAAATCTTACTTACTTCTTCCTCGTTGTAATCTTTTATTACTAAAAGCATGAATGCAATTAATTTATAACCCAATCTTTTCACACTTGCTGTCCACAGTGCCAACAACTGGATTCGCATTCTGAAAAGAAGTCCAATTAAAATAATTACTTGTTATGCAGATTAAAATAAACAATAAAATCCTGAAAGAAAACTGGAAATTCTTTTGCTTAAATGCTACTTCATCTCAGAAATACACACAAGTGCTTTACTTAATGTTTGCATTAAGTCCTGATCTTTTAAATAATTTTCTCCAGAGATTCAAAAACATTTCTATAATAAAATCATTGCATTTACATTTTGCATTTCATTAGCTTCTTCTGAATAAAACGCTACTATTAATACCAGATCTATGACAATCTCTCTTGAGAATCGTTTTAAATGTCTAAGATAGGGATTTGATGAAGGAATTAGGAAAAAGTTAACAATTTACTATGCATACCACAAGGTAATCAAAACAAGGAAATCTTTAAGTAAGAATAAGAGTATCAAAGGTCAAAGACTAAAGTGATGACGACGGACGCCTTTAAAAGACAAGACGGATGAAAGTTTACCCCCAGGGTTTTGTTTCACTAAGATTATTACGAAATGAAAAATTACACAGTTGTGGATTAATAAAACTTAGTATTTGTGTATGGAATCATTACAAGAAACAGAAATAATGGCGTATTTGTTTAACAAATCCTATCCGTTATATATGTAATCATTAGAGGGAATAAAAGTTTTGACGTATTTGTTTAATAAACCCTATCCGTTATATATGTAATCATTAGAGGGAATGAAAGTTTTGACGTATTTGTTTAATAAATCCTATCCGTTATATATGGAATCATTAGAGGGAATGAAAGTTTCGACGTATTTGTTTAATAAATCCTATCCGTTATATATGGAATCATTAGAGGGAATAAAAGTTTTGACGTATTTGTTTAATAAACCCTATCCGTTATATATGTAATCATTAGAGGGAATGAAAGTTTTGACGTATTTGTTTAATAAATCCTATCCGTTTTATATGTAATCATTAGAGGGAATGAAAGTTTTGACGTATTTGTTTAATAAATCCTATCCGTTATATATGTAATCATTAGAGATTGTCAGAGTGAAATCTATCCTGATAGAAGTTTTTTTTTAATTGACTCAACTTGCTTTTCTGAAAACCCATTCCCATGTCATTCATATTTGGCTGTGGTGCATGTTCTTGCAATACCTTTATAAAACTGGCTGCTATGATGGGTACATTAGACTTTGTACACCAGTAACCCATCATCATTTTGTCTGAGATTGCTCTCTCAATAATAATAATAATGATAATAATAATAAACTGAACATGTCAGTCAGTTAACTGTCACATGTGGTACACTCTTGGGCGATCATGTCTCGAAAGATACATGACTGACTCGGCAGAAGATTTTTCCGCAGTCGGTTGCAATTACTTTCTACAGTAGACTGGTTGCCAGCCAAGGCTATAGAATCCATTATGTCTTACTATTTAACACATAGCTGGAGAGAAAAGCGACGGATTAATACCTTTCGTAAGGGTATTTGTGCGAAAGTGAATGCAACGAATTGAGCTGGAATTCGAACTCGGCTCTCCGATTTTCTTGTTCAGAGACAATATCCACGGCACCACAACGCTCAAAATGTAGAGTGGAGTAATTGATATCAGCCAGGATTGAGGAATCAGAGAGCGGAGTTCGAATTCTAGTCGAGTTCATTACATTCACTCCTGTGCATGTACCGAATTCATCTCCCCCTCTCCAGTAGATAGTAGGACTGCCTTGGGTGGCAAACGGTCTAGGAGAAGGGCAACTCTGAATTCAAAACCTTAGTGGTTGAGTGGTCGGAGACTAATCCAGTTTCACCAACAGAACACAAAAAACAAGAACTGTCAAAAGGTGAATGAACTCTTCAGAGTCAGCTGCCATCAACTTCAACTATGGATTAAATAGCCTCACCAACACTGAACGGCCCAAGGTTGGTAATTACGGTAAGGTCACTGTAGGCAGGGTCAATCAGGGAGCCTCACTCTAACCCCTGGTATTTGAAATTGGATTCTGGATACCTCTAAAACTCTAGACAAGCGTAATCCTTACTTGATTGCGACATCGATGGCCATGGGATTAGGCCCCGGGATTAGTACCACGACAGCAGGTACAGTGCCGATTTGACCACGAGAGTTTTTCACCTATAAGAATGAAAATAAATTATTATATTAAATCGAAAACAGTGCATTTAAAAATCGGAAATTATAAAGTAAAAATATTTTGTAAGTATAAATCTGCGCTTATAAGGTATAGATATTTAATGAGTATAAATTGGCGCTTATAAAGTATAAATACTTTGTAAGTATAAATCTGTGCATATAAAGTATACATATTCATGAGTTTAAATCTGTGCTAATAAATTATAAATACTTTGTAATATAAATCTGAGCTTATAAAGTATAGATAATACATGTGTAAAAAATTGGCACTTATAAAGTATAAATATTTTGTAAGTATATATCTGCGCTTATAAAGTATAGATACTACATGTGTAAAAATTTGGCGCTTATAAATTATAATTACTTTGTGAGTATAAATCTGCGCTTATAAAGTATAGATACTTCATGAGTATAAATTGGCGCTTATAAAGTATAAATACTTTGTAAGTAAAATTCTGTGCTTATAAAGTATATATATTCATGAGTTTAAATCTGCGCTTATAAATTATAAATACATATTAAGGTCAAATCTGCGTTTGTAAATTATAAATACTTTGTAATATAATTCTGTGCTTATAAAGTATAGACACTTCATGAATATAAATCTGCGCCTATGAATTATAAATACTTTGTAATATAAATCAGTGCTTATAAAGTTTAGATACTTTATAAGTATAAATTTGCGCATTAAAATTATTCTTACTTTGTAATTTAAATCTGCGCTTATAAAGTACAGATACTTCATGAGTATTAACTGATGCTTATGAATTATAAATACCTTTGAAAGTGTAAATCTGCGCTTATAAAATATAGGTACTTCATGAGTATAAATCGGCGCTTATAAATTATAAATACATATTAAGGTCAAATCTGCGTTTGTAAATTATAAATACTTTGTAATATAATTCTGTGCTTATAAAGTATAGACACTTCATGAATATAAATCTGCGCCTATGAATTATAAATACTTTGTAAATATAAATCTGTGCTTATAAAGTATAGATACTTCATGAGTATGAATTGGCGCTTTTAAAGTATAAATAATTTGTAAGTATAAATCTGTGCTTATAAAGTATAGATACTTCATGAGTATGAATCGGCGCTTATAAATTATAAATACTTTGTAAGTATAAATCTGTGCTTATAAAGTATAGATACTTCATGAGTATAAATCGGCGCTTTTAAAGTATAAATACTTTGTAAGTATAAATCTGTGCTTATAAAGTATAGATACTTCATGAGTATAAATCGGCGCTTTTAAAGTATAAATACTTTGTAAGTATAAATCTGTGCTTATAAAGTATAGATATTTCATGAGTTTAAATCGGCGCTTTTAAAGTATAAATACTTTGTAAGTATAAATCTGTGCTTATAAAGTATAGATACTTCATGAGTGTAAATCGGTGCTTTTAAAGTATAAATACTTTAAATAGAAAATGACATTATTTTTTACTCGTTTTTATCGAAAAACAGAATTCTTCTCATTTATTTATAATCAATTGCTTAGTCTGCTGCTTGATAACTTGTTTCACTGAGTCGTGCTGAACAATTTTTTCTCGGCAGAATCGATCTTACACATTTATAAGCCTGCCATTCGTTCATGCATTGAATATTGCAGTCAATTCCTCTGATTTGGTGAATCGACGTTTTAACGAACATAGAACCACCTCTTAATTACAGTTGTTCCCAGGTCAAACCTGAACTGGTGTGGTAGCCCCTGTTAGGGTCCCCGCTATGGGAAAATAGTGAAATGCCAATGAAAGTATAAAAACACATTAATAAAAATACCAGCCATACATTTTTATGTAAAAAAAAAAAGAACATGACCAATAATGAATGTTATTTAAAGGCATACAATTGCGTTCAAAATATATTTAATTGAAGCCATAAAGTTATTCAAATTATTTAGATTTCGGTATTAAATAACCCATAATCAATCAAACACCCAACATGAAAGAACTCTTTCATGACATTAAGCCATATAATATCCGACAATTTATTTAATCAATCTGTATTCCAAAAAATATTTTTAACAAAACTGCAACATAAAATCACATCATCACCTTTCATAACTATGTCCACACTAACATGTATATGCACAAAAGCTGAGTATCACCTACCATGTATTCCATTGTGAAAGCAGAACAACATATATCATATTTTTATTACTTCAAAGCTCTCAAGAAGCTAGACATAATGAGGTTAACATTGTAGTGATCGGAGAAGCATTCTTCGTTCAATACAAGTCTCAAGAGCCACTCAAATTAGGGTTACTAAATGACGTTGTTGTGAGAGTGTACAGTGTGAAGGATTGAGAACGGCATATTATGAAGATGAATAGCGGTTACCCTTAAACTTGGAAAGATTAAGAGTCGTGTATTGGATGAAGAATGGTAGTAAAAATCTAATTTATATGAATAATATCTCCAAAATTGCTGCATTGAGTAATTCACTCCTGAGAGGATGCTTCCCCGATAACTACAATATTAATCACCTCAAGTATAGGGTCAACCACCATCTATACTCATAATACCTCCCATACAGCACACTCTTACAAAAAATCTTATTTAGTTAACCTGCTAACTTGTGTAGCTCTTGGGCCTTGTACTAGAGGAAAATAGTATGAAAGGTACACTGTTAATATCTAATAAAATCAAACTACACTGATTAGGCTTATTTCCATTCCCTTTTTATTCCACTGGTGGGAAAGTAGTTTCACTTAAACAGGTTCTTCCTGAAGACTACTGCATTGTGAAATGGACTCCTGAGAGAATGCTTCCCAGTCACTTCAATCCTAACCTCTTCAAGTATAGAATCAACCACTATCTATACTTACACACTGCAGTCTTACAATAACATCGTTTAGTGACCCCCCCCCCCCCCCACTAACTCGAGTGCCTCTTCAGATTTGCACAAAGACGAAGATTAGTTTTAAAAAAGTCATTATTTATTTTAATTTAAAAATCGTTTTGGTTTTTTGGGTTTTTTGTTTTATTGTTACAATAAACTGCTGGTAATAACAATATGCCCGTTGTTTCGGAGCTGTTTCTAATGACCTGACTTCATTGTACCAACGCGAATCACGTCCGAAGCACTTGCGACTCGTTTATAAAACGAATCCATTGTTGAACTGCTGAAAAGAATGAAAAACTAACTTCCGTTGGTTGAGTGAAAGTTTTCGCCAAGCAGGATGTCAGTTTTGCCACTACAAGTCGGATGTCGTTAACGAGACGATATTTTGCTGGCGTTTTATGCCTTCTTCTCCTGTGCAGTTCTCTGCCGGTTAGTTTTCGAAAGTCACGAGCCACCAGGGGTTAGTTTATCATTAAAAGTGTGCCACTCAAAAATATATCCTTATACAAAGAACATTTGAATCGTCTTACAAGAATACATCAAAGTTGTGATAAAATTTACTTATATTATATAAGGGATCAAATAACTAAGTGATTAAGTTAATAAATTTTATTTTCAATAATATTCACCCAGTTCCAAGAGCCACCCAATGTAGAGGGTTGTAGAATAAATAGTAAGAGATACAGTTTATGTGGGTATATAGAAAATATAACTGGACTTAATAAGGTTGGAGTGATCAGGGAAGCATCCTCTTGGGAATCTGTCCCGCAAATTAGCGGTTCCTGTTTCTTATTTTCGGTCTGTCAATGAATTAAAATATACATGTTCCCATGCAAATGTAAATACGCACAATTTAGTTGAAATTGAAATTTAGATCTGTGTTGCAAGGGTGAATTTCTCTGTCTGGTAAGGGTTAGGGTTAGGGTTAGTACCCTGGGTAACTGAAAGGTGTGGCCGTTTGATGTCATTTGATGAATACCTCTATATCTATTTTCTAATAAATTTACTATTTTGATAATTTTGATCTGAAATGTGATCATTCTGCTATTGGTAATACCACAATTACTGAAAGAGTAATTGACAAATGTCTTTTTCTGGATATTTAACAGAAACTTTCCCAGTGAGGCCGGATGTGACACAAGGTCGTTTTGAACGTGGGATGTCGAGCCCTTAATCCTGAGCAAAAGTTTCCGGTAGACCGTGCATAAGGCAAGGTCGAGCTCTGGCCTAATTTTCCTTGGATGAGACTCTTTCCTTCAGCATAGCTTCGTCTGGTTTCCTCTCCGCCCGAAGATAGAGAATCCGACAAGTTAGACTTCGGCTGAAAGTCTTTTTTCTGTACATGTTTCCACATTGATTTTATTTCACGTCAATTTTATTTCACGTCAATTTTCACGTCAATTTTCACGTCAATTTTATTTCACGTCAATTTCCACATTGATTTTATTTCACGTCAATTTTCACGTCAATTTTATTTCACGTCAATTTCCACATTGATTTTATTTCACGTCAGTTTTCACGTCAATTTTCACGTCAATTTTATTTCACGTCAATTTCCACATTGATTTTATTTCACGTCAATTTTCACGTCAATTTTCACGTCAATTTTATTTCACGTCAATTTCCACATTGATTTTATTTCACGTCAATTTTCACGTCAATTTTATTTCACGTCAATTTCCACATTGATTTTATTTCACGTCAGTTTTCACGTCAATTTTCACGTCAATTTTATTTCACGTCAATTTCCACATTGATTTTATTTCACGTCAATTTTCACGTCAATTTTCACGTCAATTTTATTTCACATCAATTTCCACATTGATTTTATTTCACGTCAATTTTCACGTCAATTTTATTTCACGTCAATTTCCACATTGATTTTATTTCACGTCAATTTTCACGTTAATTTTATTTCATGTCAATTTCCACATTGATTTTATTTCACTTCAATTTTCACGTCAATTTTATTTCACGTCCATTTCCGCATTGATTTTATTTCACGTCAATTTTATTGGAAACCGATGTCATTGATGTAAATAGCAAAATATCTTCCCTGAAGAAATATTTGTTATTTTTTGTTATCAGAACAATTTCTTTAGGTCAATTTGTTTTATTATCAGAAATATTCGAGCATCGCATTAAAAACATATATACTCCTATCATTGACATTTTTTAAATACGTTTATTTGTAGTCTATCAGGATTTTTACGTTGAATCATAAAACTTTTATTTCAAAATGTCCTAGATTATTTCCAAATGGATGATTCAAAACGTTTTCGACTATTCCAGATAAGTTCCAAAATGCCTTGGACTATTTTCAGAAGGGTTTGAAATGTATTGGACTAACTCCAGATAGGTTCAAAATATCTTGGATTGTTTCTAAATAGATCCAAAATGTCTTGAACTATTTCCAAATGAATTCTGAATGTCTTGAACTATTTCCAGATGGGTTTAAAACGTATTGAACTATACCAGAAGAATTCTAAATGTATTGGACTATTCCAGATGGGATCAAAATGTCTTCAGCTATTTTCAAATGAATTCAAAATGTCTTAGACTATTTCCAGATGGCTTAAATTGAACTATTTCCAGATGGTTTCAAAATATCTTGGAATACTTCCAGATGACGGTGATTTCTTGAAACCTGTTCTGAATAACTGTTGCGCAACAGTTACAAAATTTGTTTTGCCGTAATTCAATTAGTCAAATGCCTTCTCAACAGAATTTACAAAAATCACTTCACTGCTTGCCGAATACTCATTTAAAATTTTAAAAAAGCCTGATATTCTAAAAACCTTATTAGCTCCCTCTCAAAGACATGGTTATATTATATTATTGAAATAAGGTTTACGAGTTTCATTATAAAAATATGAATGTCAATAACATACTCTTGTCAGTCTTTTAAAAATTTTCCTTTCTATTTTTGTTCATTTTTTAAATTTGTATGTTTTATTTAGTCATTTTATTTTATTCAATTTTTTATCATTAATGCATGCGAGAAAGGCATAAATCACTCTCATTGTCTGAACTCCCAGTTTAACAGAATTATTTTTAATTCAAAACCGTGAAGAAAGCAACGAGGAACTACATTATATTTCTATGAACATTGCCGGTAATTCAAAGAAAAGGAATATGTGGCGATTCACGATCTAACTATCCTATGAGCTGGTGTATAAGGCGACTGAGCGTATGAGACATCCTCTAAATTTTCTTGTTAAAAAGTAAGTTTCAACGGGCTATATTCGCCTTACAAGACGACACCCTCATACAAACACACCAAAAATCGTATTTTCAAATGTATTGAGTTTATTAAATAAATTCAGTAAGCATATACTTTTTTTCACTCCAATAAAAATTACATTGGGGAGATATTGTCAATTAACTACCACAATCTGTAGTAACTCATGAGTGGCTGCTGTGTTTTTGGTAGGCTATTACGGTATCGGATGTGCGTTGTGGTGCATTGGATATCGGCTCGGAACGAGAAATCGGGGAGACGAGTTCGAATTCCAGCTGAATTCATTGCATTCACTTACGCGCAAATACCCTTAGGAAAGGTATTAATCCGTCTCTTCCTTCCAGTTATGGGTTAAATGACAGGACAGATTGGGTTCTATAGCCTTGGTCGGCAACCAGTCTACCGCAGAAAGTAATGGCAACCTACTGCGGGGTAATATTCTGCCCAGTCAGTCATGTCTCTTTCGAGACATGATCGCCTAAGCGTGGATCACGTATGGCACTTAACTGACTGATTACGGTATCCTGGTTGACTTTTCCCCGCTAACCATCCACTCCTTCCACTCGTCTGGAATGTGATATTTATACGACTTGTTGGGACAAAAAACCAGTTGCTTTTTTGTTCAGCTGTTCACATATTCAAACATTTTTGTCGATAGTCAGCAAGGCAGGGTTTAGCCTGAGGTCAAAAATCTTCCATGCAAACAACTTACCATAAACCACAAGATATAAGGTTCACATTTAATGTGAGAAGTATAAGACAGCCTCTATTTGGGAGGGATTTTTAGGATTAGAAGTTTTACTTAGACCCCTACCGACATATACTGCAGACGATGGATAAAACTGGATTAAAAAGACAGTGAGTTTGAACTCTAGAAAAAAAATGTTCATTATATTGTGACATGATCATAATTTCGTCGTTAACCAGCACTAAAAGATAAATGGTTTTTGCCACAACCTGAATAATTGCCCTTACAAGAGGAAGGCCGAAGACCGGAAGTGTGTTCTTAGGTTGAATCCTGTGAACAATGATGAAGAGTGTGTGGTTTGTTAAAAATAGCCGTGCCACTTCAAGAGGCAGGATTGCGCAGAAGATGGATAATTGCACAAGTGGAGACTAGGTCAGCCAAGATACGATGTGGTCAGAACAGAGAACAGACTTTTGCATTCAAGACTTTGAAAATTGTCTTCTATAAACAGTACAATAATTTATACTGACATGAATATAATGGAAATAGTTACTTTCACGATAAAGATAACGATTTCTATTCACTAAATATGAATTCAATATAAAGCCTAACAGGTCATGGGTTGCTGAATGAGCGTAGAAGAGGAAGATAAAAAGCGAAATTATGAGGATATGTATGATAGAAAACTTTTTTTTGTTTGTTTGTTTTTTAATCATATCACCCCGAGCAAGGCGGTAACGCCACTGATGTTCAGGGGGCTACGTAAGAGGGAAAAGATTGGAAAAGAGAAAACCGGAAACCACATCCTAAACAGGGACAAAGGGATGAGCCTCTTCACCTGTTCAATAGACGTGGGTGGAGTGTGAACCGGGCGCTAGTTTAGTCTAACTACTCCAATTGAAAAAAGAAAAGAGTGAAAAGATTGGAAAAGAGAAAGCCGGAAGCCACATCCTAAACAGGGAACAAGGGATGAGTCTCTTCACCTGTTCAATAGACGTGGGTGGAGTGTGAACCGGGCGATAGTTTAGTCTAACTACTGCAATTGAAAAAAGAAAAGAGTGAAAAGATTTGAAAAGAGAAAACCGGAAACCACATTCTAAACAGGAACAAAGGGATGAGCCTCTACACCTGTTCAATAGACGTGGGTGGAGTGTGAACCGGGCGAGAGTAGGATAGAAAAGACTTGAAGTAGTCAGGATTGTGTTGATTTGGAGTTATCGGTTGATTGAAATATTCTAAAATTATAAATCCTTTTGCAAGTTATTTAAAGCCAGGAAATATTTTTAGATTGTAAGACTTTTTTTGGTGATAATAATGGTTTAGTGATACAAATCTTACGATTTAGCCCATAGCTTGGGGGAGAATAGGTAGATTCATACTTTTCTCAAGAGTATTTGAGAGGAAGTGAATATAATGAGGACAATTAGAATTGGAACTCAGTTCTCCGATTAATAACTCACAGCCATTATCCATTGCACCACCCGCACGTCCAAGTTTACAGCACCTGGTATTCCCAAGTTGTGACCCATCTAGGTACTGACCAGACTCAACGTTGCTTATCTTTGGTAATCGTACGGCAACCGGTGTTTCAATATGATGTGGCCGTAAGACGTGGTAGACGAGGAAGTACCCTCTCGGGAGTCTGTTCTACAAGTTGTGGTTCTCAGAAATGAGCTGTATGAGTAGAACTTCTTATTTAACAATAATTCTTGCTTTCCTGACGGCTACAACCTCCAGAAACTTATATGCAATGTCAATAATCATAGATTAACCACTGGACTCTAGCTCTCTCCCCTCCCCTGTATAACCTTCCCTTTCTCTCCACCTATGTATCTGTCATAGCACCTGCATTCTCAGCTTTCTATTGCTCCTTTCTAACTAGTTTGTACTCCTAACTCTTTTCTAATTAATCTTTTTTACAGTTATGTAGCCCCCTGCTCATCAGTGGCATTTCTGCCTTCCTCGGGGTGAAATGATTAAAAAAAAAATACGAAGGAAATAGGGATGATTGTAACCTGTGTACGTAGACTAGTGGGTCCTTGCTGTAAAAATCTGAACATGTGGAACTAAGAAATTAGACTCATCTGAACATTTTCTATAGAAATAGCTGCGGGAAAAAGCACTGTAGTTAAGTGTCAGAACAGATTGGGTTCTATAGCAATGGCTGGCAACCAGTCTACCGCAGAAAGCAATGGCAACCTACCGTGGGATAATCTTCTGCCCAGTCAGTCATGTCTCTTTCGAGACATGATCGCCCAAGCGTGTATCACGTATGGAACTTAATTGATTGAATGAAGATAATAGTTGGAAACATAAGTAAAGCTTCTATTGGGCGAAAAGTGGGGGATCACTTTCTATAGTTATGAAGTAATAAACTGAACCCCCACTAATTATACTTAATATAATAATGTAATATAATCTCTCTCTTCTTCCTCCAGCTATGAGTCAAATGGCAGTACAGACTGGGTTCTATAGCCTTGGCTGGCAACCAGTCTACCGCAGAAAGCAATGGCAACCTACTGCGGAATAATCTTCTGCCCAGACAGTAATGTCTCTTTAGAGACATGATCGCCCAAGCGTGTATCACGTATGGCACTTAACTAACTATGTATGTATATTAACTCATAGGAATGTTTTATTTTCCAAACACGGTGAGCCCATTTTGATCATGTCCATAGTTGATATTTTTGAGTGTTGGATTTTTCTTTTTTATTAATCATGCATTCATTATTTGTAGCCTTTTTCTAGATGTTGATAAGGCTATTATATTTGTTTTTATCGACGATCATGTTGTGGATAGAATTTAGTAGGTTTCCATGTGTATTTAAATGAAACCTTGTCTGCGCCATGGTCAGAGAATTATAAAGGGAGTTTTCTTGTTTAATATGTAGTAGTATATCCAATGTCATTATTTAAGAATTTGAATGTATCAAAAACACAGTTCTTTAAAGTACATGTAAATTTGTTAATAATATTGGATCTTTGTAATTTATATAAAAAGAACTTTACCAAAGCACTTAATCTCTCATTTTAATGAAACTAACAGATAGATAGATAGATAGATAGATAGATAGATAGATAGATAGATAGATAGATAGATATGTACAGGCTGAGAGTGATAGATAGATAGATAGATAGATAGATAGATAGATAGATAGATAGATAGATAGATAGATAAGATAATGAACGGGGATATAATCATAGATAGATAGATATGAACAGGGATATAATCATAGATAGATAGATAGATAGATAGATAGATAGATAGATAGATAGATAATGAACGGGGATATAATCATAGATAGATAGATATGAACAGGGATATAATCATAGATAGATAGATACGAACAGGGATATAATCATAGATAGATAGATAGATAGATAGATAGATAGATAGATAGATAGATAGATAGATAGATATGAACAGACTGAGATAGATAGATAGATAGATAGATAGATAGATAGATAGATAGATAGATAGATAGATAGATAATGAACAGGGATATAATCATAGATAGAAATGAACAGACTTAGATAGATAGATAGATAGATAGATAGATAGATAGATAGATAGATAGATAGATAGATAGATAGATAGATAGATAGATAATGAACAGGGATATAATCATAGATAGATAGATACGAACAGGGATATAATCATAGATAGATAGATACGAACAGGGATATAATCATAGATAGATAGATAGATAGATAGATAGATAGATAGATATTGCGCACACACACTCCCAAATCCGTACACGGATATTTGTTTACTTAAACTTTACTGCAACAGACATTTTGCAAATCAATTTTTAACCCTTCTAGGAACACTTTCCTTCTATCATTCAACTGTTACCATTATTGTGATTAAATTGCATTCTAATTGTTAGACGTTGTTTTTTATTTCTTCGTTTCATACAAAAATAAAGTTTCGTTGACTTTTTCTTTCCCTCGTCTGACCTCGGCAGCTGCATCATCTTCCCATTACGCTAAGGAGGATTAGCAGTAAATGTCTTGGCGTCAAAACATCACCAGCAACAATCAGCATAGAGTTGTGAATACTGTGATGTCGAGTAAGGACAACCTGTACTGCACTGTACTCGTATAGTTGAAGGCTCATAAGAACAGAATCCGTCACTAGATATTCACATTTGTACATATATTTATTTACATCAGTCGATCAAAAAATGTCATCTCAAGAACAAAAGCAATAAAGTGTATTAAACTGATCAAAAAGGAAAACTTACCTTCCAGCTTGATTTATCGGAATTGTCCAATAAGGTGATTGATTCTCCTTCAATTATGTCAAACTGTTTTAAAAAAACAAATAAAAGAGAAAAAGATGAAGACGAAGAAAACTTTGGCAGCAGAAGATATATAATTTCTATCAGTAAATATATTGGTCGCCTTGTCGTGCGACCTAATACACATGATTAAATGATAGCGAAGCACGTAAGCAAGTGATGTCACCCATCTACATCCAAAAAGGGTGATCAAGATTGGTGAGTACTAACAAATATGAAACGAGAACAATCCACGCTCGTCGATTGAGTAAAGTGTTTGGTTTTAAATTCCGAAACAATTTCAGAGTAAAATAAACATGTGAAAATGTCAAAGGGTACAAGAGCCGAAGTGATGTGAATATAGCAACAAATATGAGAAAGTCGGTCCGAATAGCAAAGTGTATAATAATGATAATTGGATTGGTCATGTCAAAAATGAAGACAAATGTAAGTAGTTAGTGTTGCAATTTCCATTGTCTTTCGTCTTTTGTGGTGATCTGCAAAAAAGATGCTACTGGATGTTTTAGTGAAAGAATTCAGAAAGAACGAAAGATCTCGGTAAAAATGTTTTCTATTGTCTTTAAATATATATATATATGTGTGTGTGTGTGTGTGAAATGTGTGTGAGTGGGCGCGTATGTGTGTGTGTTTGCGCACGTCAATGGGTGTACAAATGTGTATTTATGTCTCCGACAAATTTTCCTCCTACTTCCACAAAAATGCACCAATATACGCAGCCCTACATATAGCCAATTTTTTTAATTAATCAGTTTGTCTGACGATCGCAAGGGCGTGAAACTCAGATCACAAACTCACACCTATATATATATACATTTTTATCTTTACATAGCCTCTATCCCTCATATTGAGCACTTTAACCCCTAAATATAGCATACTTTAAAAGTGTGGCTATCATATATATATATATATATATAATTTTATAAGAAAGTCAAAGAACACGTAAATGAAAACCCACTGTTCAAGCATTTACTTTTACAAAGAGTGATCGATAGAGAGTAGAGCCTAATATTGAAATACAATATATATATATATATATATATATATATATATATATATATATATAGGTGTCCAGTCCGTAAACGGTGAGAATGATCCAACAAGATTATCTTAATATAAAATTAATTGGTAAATCCATATAGAGAGCTCGAAAGTATATGTGGGAATGTACACATATGTGGAGAGAAGTTAGTATAAGTAGGTAGGTTGGCTTTATAGGGTCAAACAGACACCAACAGCCAAGGGATTTTTTTTTTTTTTTTTCAGGGATCAACCCCTTCCTGACAGCCTGAACTGCTCCAAACAGATTTGACGCCAATATTTGGAACTGGACTCTCTTTCCTTTTCGATTTCTTTCTCTCCTTCTTTCTTTCTTTCTCCGCTTTTCCCTTGTTTTTATTTTTATTTTTATTGTTATTTTTGTTTGTAATTTTATGTTTATTATTATTATTATTATTATTGTTATCCTTCTCTTCATTTAAAGAAAAGATTCATTCCGGCAGAAATTTTGTACCAGATGGAAGGAATATTGTAAGGTCTGATGAAATGAGCTAATTAAACTATATATATATATATATATATATATATATATATACTATAGTCATCCGCAGACAGATCTGTTTCGCTGTATTACAGCTCATCAGTACGGCTTAGACTCCGGTCGCTTCCTAACACAGGATTGAAACCCGACCGAATTGGCGTCAGTCGGCGATATATATATATATAAGGTTGAAACCAGGTTAGCGTAATCGGCTGATCTTACAAAAATTAATATATATATATATTACAAAAATTACAAAAATTAATATATATATTAATTTTTGTAAGATCAGCCGATTACGCTAACCTGGTTTCAACCTTTCGGTATCGTCAGGCGTTATAGATTAACTGATTTCCTAACTTTTTATTTTGAACGCACAACAAGAATTTTAAAACACTTAACAGGAAGTTTAGAATAGGACGAGGATTTAATCA
Source organism: Ascarosepion bandense (assembly GCA_037127315.1). Taxonomy (NCBI): domain Eukaryota; kingdom Metazoa; phylum Mollusca; class Cephalopoda; order Sepiida; family Sepiidae; genus Ascarosepion; species Ascarosepion bandense. The sequence goes on along the minus strand of JBBBDQ010000724.1, from coordinate 1,284,529 downwards.
AAACTAGCGAAATAGTGGTGTACATGCTTTCATTCGGGTTTCTACAAACCCAAAATTTATTTCCTAATGTGTACACATGCGAACATTATTTCGAACCTTTCATTTAGTAACCTTTCTCGTTCTGGAAATGATACTATAGCCAACTTTTCTTAGCACAATCTTTAGACATGAATAACACTGCGATGTCTGGCTTTTCTTTATATACTCCAGATCACATTATGGTTTTTGTAATTTGTTTCTTTTAAATTCCACACATAGTTGACTAATTTGATACATTTCCTAAAGCTTTTCATCATGAATGTTCATTTGTGGTTATACCATCGTTTTTTAATATTGAGCAAAATATACGAGGGATATAGTGAAGGTATTTTTTAATTACGCTTTATTTCAATCACTAGGGTATATAAACCATATTCCTTGCGTATTAGTGCACTACTACGCAAGGAATTTCGGTTCGAAATTTCTAGCACCTGAAGAAGGTCGGAGTATGCAACGGCCGAAACGTCGTACAAATAGCAACAAAGATGAGAACAATAATCCAAATAATGTAAATACTGTAAATACTGCCTCATCTCAGAAATATAGACAACTGCTGAAGTCAATTTATTTCTCTTCCAAATTACGGGGTGTGATTGATATGTAAGGTTTCCAAACGTATAAAACAAGCACTGCCTCATATAGAATAATGAAACGTGTATCAAAAGGAAGTAACTTTTCCCTTGAAAGTTAAAAGATTAGAATACAACGCAGATCACAATTTAGGTTTACATATTTTTCCAAACGTACTCTCCATTAATTTTGTTTTCTTTCGCCCATGATGAGTGTCTTTTATTTACTTTGGTTCCAGCTTCTCACAGCAAATTCAACTTTGTAATCAGATTAAATACGTTGACTTTTCAACGCCCCTTAGGATTTCGAGTGCAACCAGATCGTACAGTACCACATCAAGTACCGTAAGTGTTTTATAATCTGCTTCAAATTAGATTCTCTTTCTGATTCACTCCACAACAAAACCGGAAGTGAACGTCAAGAAAGTAAAATGCGCAGAAGCCTCGATTGTCACATCCGGCTTTACCCAAGCAAGCGCCTAACTAAAAACGCTGATTCATTTATCCACCCTGACTGATTAAAAAAGACGTCCCCCTTCTTTTTCTTCTTTTATGTGCCATGTCCTTTCAGGACGTAGGCGAATTAATCCAGTTAAAACAAACATCAATCAACGCGAAATAATCCAGCTCATAAAATATATATCCATGTATCCTAATCCTATTTAGAAAAAAACATCAATCCATGAATCGTAATACAATTGAAGAAACCATCAATCCTCGTAACCTAATCCAATTAAGAAATATATCAATGCATGCAATCCTAATCCAAATAGGAAAAAAAATAATCTAAATCTTCTAATCAATTTAAGAAAACATTAATCCGTGTGACGTAATTCGATTATGGCATTCTACATCTCCCTGTACCTGGTGACTCTTAGTACGTTTTCTCCTGTTACACCACGTAACCCACGTTCCATCAACCACCTGATCAGGTCCTTCAAATATGTTATCCGCTGTTTTCCCCTGTCTCTTTTTCCCACAATCTGACCTGTTAGTATCAGGTTCTCCAAACCCTCCTTCCTCATTGCATGTCCCAAGAACTTTAGTTGTTTCTTCCTGATGCTCAGTATTAATTTCCCTTTCGTCTCCATCTTTTCCAAAACCTCGTCATTGCTCACATGCTCGGTCCATGATATCCGCAGTATCCTTCTGTAGAACCACATGCGTCCCTCACGTCACTCAAAAGCAGAGTAGATAAGCTGTCACCATCACCATATTGACATCGGTCAACCGACCCAACACAAACATCAACGCTAGGTCCTACCGACTATCCCCATCCTCCATGTTGTTTCCCTCGCCAACAAAGGTATATTCCACATTGGTCCTCTATACCGGCAATATAAAGAAATTTATCTGCTCTTTCCGCCTCCCCGACAGTGTTATTTTCGTGCTGCCGTACGCAGTTTATTTTATTATTTGTCGAATGCAATATGGTGTTAATCTCACGCACACATATCAACAAATTTACTTTCACATTGTCATACATATTTCACTCCTGCGCATTTCTGCCTGATCACACCGCGTTCACCTGCATTCTTCCCGCTCAACTCGGCTTGCGTATTTAAACAGCCACACACGTGTTATCCACCAGTTAGGCCCGCGATCTCGAGGTACGATCGTGAGACATGTGTTTCCTAACTCTCTTTCTCTCTCTCAGACACACACACATAGACACATAGACACACACACACACATACACGCACTAATTACAGTTCGCAATTAGGCGCGTTTTTATTTTCACACACATTAATGCACACACACACTTTTCCCTTTACAAACTACTGGGAACTTAACAACGTGTAATATTATTTCTACGTTCCAGCTTTGACTTTTTTCTATGAATATTTCAAGTTGGATTTTAGCTGCCAATCGACTCGACGTCGCCTCGTACTAAATCCACTCACATCACAGCAAACGCACAAACTTATACATACCTACACTACTAGTTAACTCTTCTGAACACTCAGAACTTTTCCGAGTTGAATCTTTTTCAATCTTATATCCTTTGGAACAATAACGACTAATCCAATGAACATTACAATTCATTACTCCCATGCAAACAAACTTTATTTCATTCAAGACAAACTTACATTCAACACGTTACAATCTGCTACTATTGACATTGTCAGCTCTCTGCCTTCGGGTGGAGAGCACTAACCCAGTCGTGATTCCGCCGAAGGGTAGAATCACGACTGGGGAAAGATAGACAGATATTTTTGGCCTGGTTATATAGCCGGGAAGACCCACATTAAAAAGACCTTGAGTCACATCTCGCCTTAAGTGGAAAGGTGGGTAAATACCGTTACAATCTGTCTAAGAAACATTTGACTTCATTTAATGGGGAGAAATTTCTGTTTTCTCATTTTTTGTCCAATGTATTGCAGGCTTTTTCAACCAATATTGTATATTGTTAATACAGGTTTTAATTGATGGTTACCTTATCGTATTGTTGTCAGTTCTTATCTTTTGCAACTGAATTATTTGCATGTCTCGTCGAATTTCAAATAAAAATATTAGTGGTAGATTTCGGAGATATTCCGAATGCCCAGTCAGCGAAAAACTGGTAAATATTGTCCTTGTGCCAGACGTGGTTGTCCAGCTACAAGAATTAACACCAGCCTGATTGAAATTTATCTACGAAGTCCGCCACAATGGCGTTACGTTGTCGTGATGGAAAATAATTCTGATTCGAGGTCATGACTAATGAATATCATGAACGTCATTAATGACGGCATGACGTCATGAACGTCATTAAAGACGCCACTCAAAACACTGACATCAAGCATGTCTGAACAAATATTTTTTATCGATATATAAAAGGCAATCTGTGAGTCTGTGTGTGACTGTTCCCTATGCACGCCTACATGTTTTAAGCTACGCCATTCAAACTTTCTAGGGATACATATCTACAGGGAAGCCAGGTCAATTCATATTTTTTAAGTTTAAGTTCAGCAATTTTCCCTTTCGCAATTTTTGGCCAATGGAGCCGTTTGTTTACATTTGCTCCGTAAAACATCTAAGATCTAAAATGGTTGCTAAATTACGTCACAGAAATCAAATCACACATGTCAAAGGCGACTAAAATATTTTTTAATTAAAAACAGGGGTTTTTATTAAAAAAAAAGTTTTTTTTTAATCAAAAACAAAATATGTAAATAGTGCCAATGGTTAATTATTTAAGTCTTTTTTTTTCAGATTTTAATATTTCATACTTCAGAAAATAAAATTTTAAAAAATAAAGCTTTTTTTTTCGCTTAATATTTCATCCAGTAAATCAACTGTCTGTAATTCGTGTGGCATTAATGTAATTTTTTGCTCTAAAATTAAATGTCTGCATTTTTAAATATTCTTCGAAAATATCTGAACTGAGCGCGTAATAGTTTTTATATTTCTAATTTCTAATTTCAGTAAAACAAAATAAATAATTTTTATTTTTATATTAATTTCATTTAGTTAACAAAAAATGTAAATTTTGAAACAAACGCAATGTTCTTTACAATGTCACACAAAACATCAAATCACGTTTACGCAAAACAAAAGAAAATAGATTTTTTGATGGAATTTTGAACAATTTTGAAACAACAATCTTTTTATATAATTATTTTTTTATTATATAACCGAGTTTTAAAATGTTCTGAGTTGCACGGACAACGCCGGGTTATGATGCTAGTGTACTACTAAATATAAGTTTTTATTCCACTATTAACGAAGCCACGTAGTAGAAGAGTTTATTTATTAATCAGTACTCGTAGTTATATTAAAAAGAAAAGAAAAGAAAAGAAAACCCTTTACCTCGTCAGTCCGATAATCCGTCAACGCTGTGGCTGGACGAGATTCCTTAATGGGAATGACTCTTTGACTAACAGGTAAGACGTTTTTGGCTCGATCGAACAACGAATCGATTTTCCCTTGCCACTGAATATAAGCTGACAAAACCTCCTGAAAAGGAAAATCCATTAAACATTATTTTAATTTTTCAAAGAACTCATGCAACATTCATAATCATTTAGCGTATTTATTTTAATCATGTCGCCTCCAAGAAAGGTAATAAAGTCACTAAGACGCAAGAAGTGACTGAGTGAGGGAAAATAAGAGAAAAGGAAACATCGTTTAGGAGAAAAGAACAATAAAAGAACAGGAATTAAGAAATAAAATATAACGATTGCCTTTGCATTTAAATTTAAAAAATTAACGTTAAATGGGAAGCAATGAGCCGGAAGGGAGTTCCACAAGCGAGAAAAGAAACTGTTAGCATAGGACTTATAATAATATGAGAAGAAGAAAACGTAATTAATGAGTGAAAACAATCAAAGAACACGAATTAAGAAGACAGAAGATAACGATTGACATAGCATTTAAATTTTTGAAGATCAAAGTTGAGTAGAAAGCAACAAGCCGGAAGAGAGTTTCACAAGTGAGAGAAGAAACTGTTAGCATAGGACTTATAATAATATGAAAAGAAGAAAACATAATTAAGAAGATAGAACAATAAAAGGACAGGAATTAAGAAGACAGAGGATAACGATTGATATTGCATTTACATTTTTGAAGATCAAAGTTGAGTGGAAAGCAAGAGGCCGGAAGAGACATCCACAAGTGAGAGAAAAAACTGTGAGAAAGATAGAGTTAGAATGGGAGAAAGAGAAAGAGAAAAAGAAAGAAACGGAAAACGAGTAGATAGATAGATAGATAGATAGATAGATAGATAGATAGATAGATAGATAGATGATGGTAAAAGGCAAAGATAGATAGATAGATAGATAGATAGATAGATAGATAGATAGATAGATATGAAAAGGCAAAGATAGATAGAAAATAGATAGATAGATAGATAGATAGATAGATAGATAGATAGATAGAAAAGGCAAAGATAGATAGATAGATAGATAGATAGATAGATAGATAGATGTGAAAAGGCAAAGATAGATAGATAGATAGATAGATAGATAGATAGATAGATAGATAGATAGATAGTGTGAAAAGGCAAAGATAGATAGATAGATAGATAGATAGATAGATAGATAGATAGATAGATATGAAAAGGCAAAGATAGATAGATAGATAGATAGATAGATAGATAGATAGATAGATAGATAGTAGAGATAAAGATAGATAGAAAAGGCAAAGATAGATAGATAGATAGATAGATAGATAGATAGATAGATAGATAGATGAAAAGGATAGATAGATAGATAGATAGATAGATAGATAGATAGATAGATAGATAGATGTGAAAAGGCAAAGATAGATAGATAGATAGATAGATAGATAGATAGATAGATAGATAGATAGATAGATAGATAGATATGAACAGACTGAGATAAATAGAGAGAGGGAGGGAGAGTGAAAATTTGCCAAAAAATGGCATGGATTATCAATGGGTCGCAAATAAATTCAATCTTTCGCTGACCTTCATTTCCTCTTTCATCGATTGTACATCCATCATATCCCCTTGCAGTTTGGAACGATCAAATGTCAAATGAATATTGGCCAGCGTGTTCTTCATCCAGTATTCAGCTTCTTGGGCATCGTGGAAGAACTGGAAAAGCAAATTCATTCTTTTAATGTTTCTTATTCCAAGTTTCATTTGTCACAGGAATCAATCGATGCCATTCAAACAAAATATTTAGATGCGTTTAATTTAGAAACGGATCTGCTCATGCGCAAAGGACGTTTGATGCATTGATCCCATTGCTTCGCAGAATACTAGATTTCGTTGTTGTACTGATAAAAAATAACTTATGATCCTGAGAGAATTTTTTGACTTGACTTTACTGAGAGAAATTGATTATATTAAAAAGTCATTCAAGTATAACATGAGGAATTTATTATAAAAATATTACTTAACAATAGAAAAGATAATATTAACAAAAAAAGAATAAAATGCTTACAGAGTCGTTAAATTAACAGCGAAGAATTCCTTATACCGAAAAATTCACCGCATTTATTGAATGACCCTCGTAGAAGTCTTTATACCAAAACATTCACCTTAAGGTGATTATAAGGTGAGATTTGGAACAAAAGATTATAGTTGTCAACACTGTTTGTTTATAGATGCGTAATTTGGAATAAAGATCATTTCGTCTTTTTGCCTTGATAAAGTCCATCACAGGACGAAACACGTAGGCGAATTAAATACAGTTTTCCTCCCTCTCTCTCTCTCTCTCTCTCTCTCTCTCTCTCTCTCTCTCTCTCTCTCTCTCTCTCTCTCTCTCTCTCTCTCTCTCTCTCTCTCTCTCTCTCTCTCTCTCTCTCTCTCTCTCTCTCTCTCTCTCTCTCCCTCTCTCTCTCTCTCTCTCTCTCTCTCTCTCTCTCTCTCCCTCCCTCTCTCTCCCTCCCTCCCTCTCTCCCTCCCTCTCCCTCTCTCCCTCTCCCCCTCTCTCTGCCTCTCTCTCTCCCTCTCTCTCTCTCTCTCTCCCTCCCTCTCTCTCCCTCTCTCCCTCTCTCTCTCCCTCTCTCCCTCTCTCTCTCTCTCTCTCTCTCTCTCTCTCACGCACACACACACACACACACACACACTTTCTCTTTCTTATGTTTTGAATCGGCTTTGTGCCATAACAGTTTTCTTTTTATATTTGTTTATATATTTCATTATTTGTAACAAACTTGTGGGTGGAAATGTGTATAAAAATAAAACTTCTACAAATAAAATCTCTCTCTGAAATGATTGAGAGACAATTAGACACAAAATGCCAAGTATTTTAATGTCTGAAAACTATTGTAACCAAAGGGGGATAACTGCAAATTACTTATAAATATCATAAATTACTTCCCTTTAGTCTGTTGTATTTCAAACCCGCCAATTAATAATATAACTGTTGTATTTGATTTAAACAGGGTGCTTCATATTTATGACCTTGTGCCAGAACTGACCTGCACTTAGTACATAACCTCTTTAAGATAGTGTTCTATTAAAATTCGACTGAGCCAATAATACGAATTAATTCTTTATTCTCGTATTTTAAATGTTCTTTATTTGAAAGAAAATGTTACTTTTAAACCAATGTTTAAAACAGTTATTTTTCTAAACGAGGAATCAATTATGTTTTTAGTATTACCGTTCGACCAATATGCGAAAGATTTCATACTTGAATTGTCTGTCTGAGTCTCTGTGGTGGCATTAGCCTTGGGTTGAGCTGACTTCTTTTCTAGAAGAAATTTCATGAAAATCTTTTGGTTCTAAAAGCGAGATTTTCAAGCAATAGGTCGCCAGTTCTTCTTGCAGTAGACTGGTTGCCAGCCAAGTTTATAAACCCCAATATACCCTGCTATTTAACCCATAGCTGGGGAAGAAGAGATGAATAGATATATTTCCCAAGAGTATTTGCGCGTAACTGAATGCAACGTATGGGATACATATTTTTTTTCTATTAAAATAAGCAACGGGAAATCACAATAAAACATTCCAGAAAAATTGGATCAAAACGGCAGTAGAATTTAGATTACATTTTTATATTTCTCAACCAATCAGCTAAAAACTTAGAATAAGAACATTCTAGAAAATTAGGATCGGAAGTAAATTAACACAAAAATATTTAGGCCCCAAAACAAAATAGTAAAATAATAAATCTGATTGGTCAATAAATCTTTTCACACCCTAATGTTAGGTAGATTCGTTGATCCCCTATTAATGTATATAATACACACAGTTAGAAAAAAAGGTCAGTCACCAAGCTAGCCATTAAGTCCGCATGCCACCGATACTTTGTCCGGCCAAGTAATTTCTTCCACGCCAAAAGTTCATGACCTAGTTCCGAGGACCTTAAAAAGAAAAAACCGACGAACTTTCTTTCAGCAACGCGACACGCTGTCGCCACCTGAAATGAACTAAATGTAAGTAGGAAAGACTTATTTACGGACTCTGCTAATGTAAACTTATACACATCTTTGAACAAATTTAACTTCTTGCCAAGTTTTATTTCCCAAAAGGCAATTTTTGCATCATGTATTTTATTTGTTTCCACGTACCATTTTATTTTTCACATAATAAATTGTTTGTTGTTTAATGTCCGTTGTGAATTATTCCTTTCACTTTGCGCGATTGTAAAACAGAGTGTTGTATTTGTGGGGGAAATAACCTAGAGAGCCATACCCGTAAAATACGGAAGCACATACAACCCAGCAAATACCAAATCCCCCACAGGTTCTAAAAGCGAGATTTTCAAGCAATAGGTCGCCAGTTGCAGTAGACTGGTTGCCAGCCAAGTTTATAAACCCCAATATACCCTGCTATTTAACCCATAGCTGGGGAAGAAGAGATGAATAGATATATTTCCCAAGAGTATTTGCGCGTAACTGAATGCAACGAATACAGCTGGAATTCGAATTCGGGCCTTCGGTTTCTTGTTCCGAGCCGATATCCACTGCATCTACAACGCACATCCATTATTTTCTTACCTGGTGGAAATCAGCTGCATTGTTGAAATGTACCTGGGCACACTGGAGCATTTTGCCGACCCACTGCCAATTCTTTCGAACAGCTAAGTTGCATTTCTGTTAAAAAGACAAAGATTAAAAATTTTGGAATTTTTATTTTTTATAATCGAAAAGGTGAACAAAACAGAAATAGACTATTCTTTGATAACAGCATTCCAAAACTCTTGTCTGAGATCGGAGATGACGATATAAGAGCAAATCTGAGTTAGTCGTGCAAGTTTTAGAGGCAGAAATGTCAATGAGTGAAAAGAATGCAATCTAAACTAACTTACCATAAAGTCACAAGTCAAAAGGCATTGACCAAACATTAAACAAAGAAAAGAAAAAGACAAGCAAAAGTCTCCATTTACCCCCGTCCTCAATACCGGAAATGACAAATTAAGTTTTATTTAATAATAGAGAAATGATGTTGGCAATTTGCATGCGTTAAAAAAAGACATAAAGTGATTATTTTCAACCAGTGTTTCCCAATTTTGACATCAGCGCCCCCTTGTGGGCACTGTTACGTAAAAAAGGGGAACACTGGAAGTTTGTTTTGTTTTTGTTTTGTTTTCTTTTGTTTTGCTTTTTGTTTTGTTTTCTTTTGTTTTGTTTTTTGTTTTGTTTTCTTTTGTTTTGTTTTTTATTTGGGTGTGGTGAACATACCGAGCTGTGCGGGGCCATTTATCCATAACTATTCAATATTGGCTATAAGAGAAAATTTCTGAATGGAATCAAAAGCTGTTGAAAGACATCAAACTTTTCTATATTGCTTTTCCAACTTCCTAAATGGCTAAATGTAGTTTCAACGCAGTTACACAGCTTCTTTCAAAACAAAGAAACCACCAGCAAATTACAAAATGAGATCTACAATTAATTCTAAACAGATTCATTTTTTTCTCCAACACTTTTTACTCTCGACGCAGTCTCAAACGCAACATGCCGACTTCAATGCTTCTTGAAGGCTTTAGTGTGATGTCTTCACTCTTCAGGGTTTTTGTCTTTTTCTGCTGTTGTTTTCGATATTTTTTCGTATTCATATGAAGTTAGGTTTGTGGATAATTAAGCAGCAAAACAAACCCCGAAGAATGAAAACATCACAACAATGCCGTCACGAATCTTCAAAGTCAACATGACTGAAACAACACTACTCAGCTAAGTGACAAACTTCTCCGTATTATATTATATAACCTTTTTACTGTGAAACCAATAAAATGTAAACGCATATTCTACTCCAGCAGCTTCTTTTCTCGCACTTACCGCCTGTGGAATTCCCTTCCATTTACTTGCTTCCCCGACAGCTACAATCTCCAAGAATTTAAATGTAAAATCAATAGCCATCTCCTATCTCACTAACCTGCATCCTCTCTCTCATGCTCCTTTCTCCATCCGCTCCACTCTCATCAGTATTCTCAACCTTCTCTTACCCACTTCCTGACACCCCCTATAACCTGTCACTTTTTCTCATAACTTTCCTCCTAAGTAACCCCCTGCAAAACAGTGGCAGTAAAATGCCTTGCTTAGGGTGATATAATTATAAAAATAAATTTCTATACTTTTATTATGTGGATATAAAGTGGGGGATCAATTCTACATCACAAGCAATATATAAACTGATCCCTCAATTTATGGCCACAGTCATCCTTCTCTTACCCACTTCCTGACACCCCCTATAACCTGTCACTTCTTCTCATAACTTTCCTCCTAAGTAACCCCCTACAAAACAGTGGCTGTAAAATGCCTTGCTTGGGGCAATGTAATTGTAAAATATATATATATATAATAGCTGGCCATTCGTATCCGAGAATACCTGTCTACCGGGGCAGCTAGCTAATCCCCATTGCAGACGCTTACTCAGGCACTCTTTTGTTTGTTCAACACCCACAGAACCCACTTGTGATCTATACTGAAACTATGCTTAGCGGACCTTAGTTACAGTTTCTGGGGGAGAGTGCTTTATCTAGCGTGAACAAATGTTTGAACAAAGCCATGACGCCAAATCCTCGGTCACGATGACTTGTGTCGTCGAGCTAGACTAACTATCGACGGCTCTTCAAAGAAAGCCGTCAACCCGTGGTATGGTCTCCAGGCACTTTTCTAAAGGTGCCGCACGCTGCGATCACCTTCTCTAGACCGATAATATCAAAAAGTCAACTTCCTGACAAATCGACCATGGTGAAATTCGAACCCAGGAAGCGAACGTTCTAACCACCCGGACATATATATATATATATTATTTATTCAGAAATTATAACATGGTTATGTTACAATATCACTACAAAAGTAGCTATTTTGTTTCGACACTTCTTGTGTCTTGTCAAGTGATGTGGTTATTTTAAATTGAAGATTCAATTTAAAATAAACCACATCACTTGACAAGACACAAGAAGTGTCGAAACAAAATAGCTACTTTTGTAGTGATATTGTAACATAACCATGTTATAATTTCTGAATAAATATTATTAACTCTACTTTGTATTAAACACTTTTTTAAAAATAGTGTTTCTTTGGACAAGGAATATTATTCCACCTATACTTATATATATATATATATATATATATATATATATATATATATATATACTACCGGCCATAATTATTACTACCGGCCATAATTATTTTTTTTTAAATGGTGCATTTCATAGTATTTTTAGTATTTATTGCCAAATGGATAATTCTAAATGAAAATAGAATTATTCTTTTGTTATTACTTTGCAAAATTTTACAAGGCAGCCAGGAAGCCTTTGCTTCGGCCAGCCAAGAAGAAGAAGAGACCAGCATGGGGAAGAGAGCACAAAAACTGGACACATGAACAGTTCATTTGATGCACATGTTATTGTGCAGTATTAACAAAAGAAGCCTTCTATTTTCATTTGGAATAAACTAGCAATATAGCCCGGCGTTGCTCGGGTGTAATGAAATCTTTAAAACTAATCCATGGTCCTGGATCCCAGATTCAGCCTAAAGAATATTTGTGTGAAGTTCGGTGAGAATCGGATAAAGATTGTGGATTTGTATAAAGGACATACAGACAGATAAACAGACACACACACAAACATCTTGCCTTTTATATATATATATGTATATATATATATATATATATATATATATATATATATATATATTATCGATTTTCTACACTATTGTAAGAACTGCAACCTTGAAACTTCTGAATATCGTTTCTTATGTCTTTGTCTATGTAAGTATCAAATTTGATCAAAAATCGGACCACTCCTTTTATAACCCGATTTTTCCGATTATCGATTTTCGATATTTATCGGGGGTACCTCGACACAAAACCTAGCTAAGAACACTCGCAGACGCTTATAGTACAACTGTGTGAATTTTCAAGAAAATCGGTTCAGCCGTTTCGGAGTCTATAGGTAACGGACACACACACACACACACACAAACACACACACACAGACAAAGTTCCATTTATAAATAAGTTTAGATACTAAAAATAAATACTAAAAATAGTATAAAATACATCATTTCATTTAAAAATCTGGAGTGACAAATAATTATGACCGGTAAGGTATATATATAAAGTAAATGCCGGAGAACTTAGAATTGTAAAACTGTTGGTCCTCTTCATCTGGATTTATATATATATATATTTTAAATCCAAAAGGATGATCAAATAGGTAAATCCCAAAAAATACGATCCTGTTTCAGCCGTTGTTCAAGAAGCGAGGAATTCCTCGTAGAAATGGCTATCTAACGGATTTAAATATCGAAATTTTTGTTTTATATATATATATATATATATATATAGATATAGATATAGATGTTTGTGTGTGTATGTGTGCGTGCGTGTGTGTGTGTGTGTGTGTGTGTGTGTGCATATATATATACAAAAGACTATAATTTTTATATTATTTCAGATTTTCAAAACCTTATTTACAACATTTATACGCAGATTATTGTCCTTATGTTTTTATTATGACAACGTTTCGACGGTTGTTCTCTTCGGCCTTCATCAAATGCTTGTTGATCATGGTAAGCTTCATGGACTTTTTGAACACTCTGTTTAATGAATGGGGGCATACTGTTCTTGTCTCGCTGACCATGTCTAGGAAAGGTAATTTGCCGAGTCTTTTCCTAGAATTTCTCAGCTATTGCTCTCCTGACATTCCACCGAGTCCAAGTTTCCAACTGCCTGGCCCAGTATCTGAGCAGTGCTCTATTGAAACTAACGAGATATCACGAGACATGGACTGCGGAACGAGAACAGCCTACACCCTCATCTCGGAAATTTAGAGAGAAACCTGCAAGAAAAGAATTATTTTACAAGTGAAGAGATTTTTTTTCATTTTTTGACAGATCTCTGGAATTTCAAGAAAAAAAGGAAAGAAAAAAAGAATTTTGAAAATCTTACGTTAAAAATGATTATTGGAATTATCAAAATACCGAAAACTTTTCTCAACCCTCCACCAGATTTTTTTTTTCTAGAACGCTTACATTGTTAAATTCATAGGCAGCCATTTAACTGTAGCCCCGAAGTCCTTTATTCATTTAATAGGTTAGTTTATTAGTAACGCGTGCAGGATAAACGAGTGTGGTGTATGAAATGCACATTCCAGTGGGCTAAGGTGAGAGGAAAAAACCAGGGTAGTTCTCTCTTTCTTACCTGTGCCGATTTCACAAGATTCTGATGGCTCATTACATTGCTTAGTTCGTGACCAACCTTTTCTTTCGTGCCAGAGTTCACGAGATGCACGGCCGCGGTGTCAAAGTTCAGAGAGAGGTTCTACGAATAAAAGGGAATAGGCTGTAGAAATTAACTTTCGCTACGTGATTGCGTGCCATACGAGCAAAAGAAACATGCTTGTTTTGATGGCGATAAATTTCAGCGCTGCGCGGTAATGTGGGCCATGGCCTAAGGACCACGCCCATACATTGGGAGAAGACATGAACAAATAGAGGCGGGGGAAGGCAAAGAAGAAATAAAAATGTAGAGAGTGATCGAACACAATTAAAAAAATCGCTTTAATCGAGTTTGGCGTTATGATCGATTTCGAAATGCAGCAAAACAAGAGATGTTTTGTTTTTGTTTGTTTTTATTGTTGGTTTCTTTTATTTCTTTTGTTTTGTTTTAAAGAAACTCGTTTAAATTAATAAACTAAAAGTGAGTGTTACAAAAGAAAGAAAGAAAGAAAGAAAGAAAGAAAGAAAGAAAGAAAAAGGCGATGAAGAAAGAAAGAAAGAAAGGCAAAAAGTGAAGAAGAAAAAAGCGATGAAGAAAGAAAGAAAGAAAAACTAAATAAAAGGGGGGGGGGAATTCGACGAAGAAAGAAAGAAAGAAAGAAAGAAAGAAAGAAAGAAAGAAAGAAAGAAAGAAAGAAAGAAAAAAGCGAAGAAGAAAAAAGAAAGAAAGAAAGAAAGAAAGAAAGAAAGAAAGAAAGAAAGAAAGAAAGAAAGAAAGAAAGAAAAACTAAATAAAAGGGAGGGGGAATTCGACAAAGAAAGAAAGAAAGAAAGAAAGAAAGAAAGAAAGAAAGAAAGAAAGAAAGGCAAAAAGTGAAGAAGAAAAGAGCGAGAAAGAAAGAAAGAAAGAAAGAAAGAAAGAAAGAAAGAAAGAAAGGCAAAAAGTGAAGAAGAAAAAAGCGATGAAGAAAGAAAGAAAGAAAGAAAGAAAGAAAAACTAAATAAAAGGGAGGGGGAATTCGACAAAGAAAGAAAGAAAGAAAGAAAGAAAGAAAGAAAGAAAGAAAGAAAGAAAGCAAAAAGTGAAGAAGAAAAGAGCGAAAGAAAGAAAGAAAGAAAGAAAGAAAGAAAGAAAGAAAGAAAGGCAAAAAGTGAAGAAGAAAAGAGCGAGAAAGAAAGAAAGAAAGAAAGAAAGAAAGAAAGAAACTAAATAAAAGGGAGGGAGAAATCATCAAAGAAAGAAAGAAAGAATAAGAGGAGAAGAGATAGGAGGTGGAGACAGAAAGAAAGACTAAATAAAAGGAAGAGAGAGGTCGATGAAGAAAGAAAGAAAGAATAAGAGAAGAGGTAGGCGATGAAGAAGGAAAGAAAGACTAAATAAAAGGAAGAGAAAAGTCGCCGAATTAGAAAGAAAGAAAGAAAGAAAGAAAGAATGCAAAGTGAAAGAGAAAGAAAAAGGCTAAGAGAAAAAAAGAATTAAAAAAAACATATTACAACAAAAAAAATTAAAAATATCATAAAACCAAATAAATATTATCCGTGCTTAACTCACAATGTCAATTTTCTGAAATGTCAGATAATGAATGTCTCTATTATTTATGAATTTTTCAATTTGGTTGGGTAGGTATTGCGTAATGTGTTCAGCATGATACAGGCAGCTGACAAAACACCTTGCAATAATAATGTTCATCTAATACAAGACCAAAGAGTCACTCAAGGTAGATTGTTATTGAGGGGTGTTGTATGACGTTGTAAAGGCAAGAAGTGAAATTATTGGACGTTTGCGGAAATGATAAACGGTTCATCCAAGACTGGAAAAGGTGAAGATTGTAGGAATTGGTAAAACATCCTGTCGAGCGTTTGTTCCACAAAGCATCAGTTTTGGGGGAAGAAACTCTCCGAATGGGACTTGCTCCTTACTAATGGAATACGAAGGGCACGACGATGATTCACGCATACGTACGTGACAGGGCAGGTCAGAGTTGTAATAGAGTTGATAAAAGTAAGGATTGTAGCGCGTCAGAACACGTGCCATGTACATAACAACAGAGGAGCGAGAGCCTTGCGACGTTTCGTTTGTGAAAAAAGTGGTTGTAGGGTAGGAAATAAATAATTCATCACTGACAAGGCCGCTTTGACGATTTTTAATGTAAGTACGACGTTTGGTTGAAGACAGTATGGGGACCGCATACCACACACTGACAGTAAGTATATGACGAAATATTTGAACGATTAAAATGTTAAAATGTAAGTGTTTGTTATTTTGTGAAGACTGTGTAGCTCCAGCCAAGATATGGCGGCAATATGTTTATTTAGGTCTGTTCTGGTTCACGTAAAGATAGAGTATATCAAGAGGAGTCAAATACTTACTGGAGTGGTACAACGAGTCGACCATTTTTCTAGCATCTCTAGCAACAGAGCTATATAAGTTCCACCTGAGGTCCGCAGTAAGCTTGAGTCGCAATAGACGTTCAAGGTAATGAGCTTCCTTGGGAAAGGACTTATCTATCATAAGAGGTGAAAGATCACGTTCTGCTTGGTGGTGATGGAATGTTTCTGATTTGGTTTTAGTTGGATTGGATTTGACAAGACATTCCCCCATTGAGCCACCAAAGCTAGGTGAGAGGATAGATGGGCTACTAGCTTCCAGATTTTGGGAGCTGCACCTATAAACTGTTGTATCATCCTCATAGATACCTCCTAAGGATCGGGGTATGCTTAATATAAGGTAAGAAGAGGTTAGGAACGAGGAGAGAACCTTGAGGAACGCCAGCATTGGTCTTATGGGATTCCGATGTCTGATAGCTAACAACAGCCGTCAGTGTCCCTAATCTGTCATAGGAACTTTGTACACATGTACGAACAAGAAAGGACATCTTTATATACATATTATCATTCAATTATGTTGAATTCTTTTTATTTAGTTTCATCAAGGCAATAAAGCATTACATAGGCAATTGTAAGTACATCCTTGTGCAAATTAATTAAAACAACTACTTTAGTTTTCATTTTTCACCATACAGTCAGTTTTAGACCCACTGGAGTGACAGGATGCAATCGTCATGTATAATCGAAAAAAAATGCGTCATCCGAGATTGCATCAGATTTTTATCAAGCCTAGATTCTATTGTCTTGACTGTCGATTACTTGTTCTATGGCCATTGTCTGTGATGGACGTTAATTCAAGCAATCGTACGAAAACGGTAACGCTGCACGAATACACTGGCAAGCCGTAGAGAGAGATCGCGGATATTGTTGGTGTCAGCGTTTCAAATGTCAGTCGTGTCATCAAGGCAAAGAAACAAACTAGATCCATCAGTTCTAAATGTAAAGGAAAATGCGGTTGGAAGAGAAAAAACGCCAAGTGACGACGTATACGTGATCAGAGACGGTGTGTAAGATCCTATGAAGACATTATTCGTTTTGCTTCAGTTACTTTTCCCATGGATCTATCTATCTATCTATCTATCTATCTATCTATCTATCTATCTATCTATTTCAGTCTGTTCATATCTATCTATCTATCTATCTATCTATCTATCTATCTATCTATCTATCTATTTCAGTCTGTTCTATTTATCTATCTATCTATCTATCTATCTATCTATCTATTTCAGTCTGTTCATATCTATCTATCTATCTATCTATCTATCTATTTCAGTCTGTTCATATCTATCTATCTATCTATCTATCTATCTATCTATCTATCTATCTATCATATCAGTCTGTTCATATCTATCTATCTATCTATCTATCTATCTATCTATCTATTTCAGTCTGTTCATATCTATCTATCTATCTATCTATCTATCTATTTCAGTCTGTTCATATCTATCTATCTATCTATCTATCTATCTATCTATCTATCTATCTATCTATCATATTTCAGTCCAAAACGTAAAGGAAAATGCGGTCGGAAGAGGAAAAAACGCCAAGAGACGATGTATACGTGATCAGGGAAAGTGTGAAAGATCCTAGTAAGACAATATTCGTTTTGTTTAAATCAATTGACACAAGGGTGAAAATGATTTGTAGATTCATTCATTGTCTCTTATTTCGGGTGCCACCAGTGAGTCTACTTTTCTCTATCAACAGAATTAACTGAGCAAATAATGAAAAAGAAATAATACCAAAATATTAAACTTAAAACTCGGGTCATGTTCTTAAATAGTGTCGTCATGTCACCGAAGCCATTCAAAAATATCTAAACTGTTAGCTATATACAATTCTTTTCTAAGATCAATGGTTAAAATGGTTTTAAGCGAGTGAAGCTAGACGGTCTTTGTCTTTGTGGGCTGGGGGCTCCATCATCACAGAGTAAAAGATAACAGAAACCTCATCACACTTTCAACAGATGCATCAATAAATATCATATGTAATTCAAAGAGAAAATTCTCCCTATTTTAATAAAGACCTTGTGTATATATTTGTGTGCATATATAGAATTATATTGTATGTGTTTAGGCAGCATTTTTTCATTAATGCATGTTTCATTAAACAATATAGACAAGTTTTGTCTATTTATTTTATGTAATTTTTTTCATATTCCCTGATAAGCTTAATAGCATTATCATTAAATGAAGAAAAAAAATTACAATATTGATACAGAATTTTCTTAATAATCCGATCTAAGCTTTCGGCTTACATAAGCCATTTTCAAAGATGTCAAATTACATTATATGTTATAAACACGGACAAACGATAATGACAAACTGTTTTTGTTTACATGGAAGATTTCCAAGCAACAACAAACCCGTGCATTTTAGATGCTGGAAGCGAATGTTGCATCACAGCTCATGACGTCACACATGACCAAGCGAGAGTGAAAACAAGAAATATTAAGTATGGGAAGCTATGGGAATAAATCCATGGCTTCTGTTATTAATCATAGGCATTTAAGGATATTTGTAAAGATATACTGTAGATAATATATTATATTATATAAATATATATATATTCATAAATATACATATATACATATACATGTATATATATGAATATATATATATGTATTACGGAAATTAACGAATTTTAACGAAACTTGGTTATAAACAACCGACAATTTCAAATGAATTGTTTGAACATTATTTTTTATCGATACTCGTATTTAAGTAGATATTCTGTTTTTAATTAAACAGTATTATATATTTATATCTACTGGCATGATTATTTACGAGATAAATTTTTATTACGAAAATGTGTGTCATTCGTAAAAATTCGTTAATTTCCGTAACATTTTTACATTTGTTGACATTACGATACATTTCAGAGCAGATATGGTTGTTGCGATGAATCAAAAATTGTGTTATATAGGCTTGATTAAAACATCGTTTCGACTGGTCGAGCGGTCTAAGACGTTGCCAGATCAAATGGTAGCTTCCCCTATGTACATAGGGGACGCAGGTTCGAATCCTGCCGAATAACACATTTTCGTAATAAAAATTTATCGTAAATTATCAGGCCAGTAGATATCAATATATAATACTGTTTAATTAAAAACAGAATATCTACTTAAATACAAGTATCGATAAAAATAATGTTCAAACAATTCATATATATATATATATATATATATATATATAAACACTTCCGAGTCAGCAATCACCGAACACCTTAATAATAGCAGAAATTGTGTGGTAGATTTCAATGTGAACCAATTCTCTATTTTGTCTGGCTCACGCTCCCCATTTCACTTGCAGGCATTAGAAACATTATACATTAGATCCAAGAAGCCGTCTCTCTGTAAACAGAGGGATTGCCTACTTGTATTGCACATTATTATTATCTAATTCTTGCCCCTCCTCCTCCCTTTTTTCTCCCCTTTTCATAATCTTTCATCTGAATTTTTTAAATATTTTAAAAAAAGATTAAATAAATTCCAAATTGACCCTGATGAGGATAGGGAGTGAAACCGGTCGGTCATTTTTCGCTATCTTATTTTTTATTTTCCATCTTGAAAATTCCTGTAAGTATAAAATTTACTGTATTCTGTGCCCTTATACGTTTTTGTACTACTAACAACATATATATATATATATATATATATATACATATTTTATTTAATCTGACACACACACACACACATATATATATATATATATATATATATATATATATATATATATATATATATGTGTCAGATTAAATAAATTGCAAACAATATGCTTGCTTATTTTTAATAAAATCCGCTCATAGTCACGAATAATCTTTCGTGTATTACAATCAAAAGATGTCAGAAATGAGCTGTAGCGTTGGCAGATATTATTTTCATTCATTTCTTAAGGTACCCAAGTACTTTCAACCTTTTTCCGAGGTCATCTTCAGGGGTGTGAGTTATAGTAACAAATGTAACCGGAAAACTTTGTTGCTAAAATTACTGTACATTTTTCCTGCTTCAAATATAACGGTTGACAAATTGCTAGCGTTCATTAGAACATGAAAATTATCCAAAATGGAATTTTTTATATGTTGTAATGTCATGGTTGAAAGACAAAGAGATTGAAAGTACTTGGGTACCTTGAGAAATGAATGAAAATAACACTACCAGTTATGAAAGCTCTTGCCACGTGTTTGATCTTTAACAATACCTTATTATTTTATTATTATTTTCTTTTGGAATAATTATGTCGTCGTGTAGGGAATATTTCCCTCCTGTCACTCTCAGGAATTTCGATTAATTTTCTTCTTATGTCTTGATGTAGGATACTCAATAATAGATAGACCAATAGATATGTTGCCGTCATTTTAGAGGGCATATCGATATAAATATTTTACCGTCATTTTTTACAGCATTGGTCAACTCGTGATAACATAATCACGATTTTGACATTCAAGGCTACTTAGACTAGGAAAGAAACTTCCCATCAATACTGGAAAGAGTGACAAGAGCTACTGGACTTGAGAAACCTATTTTCATGAACAATTGTTTCAAGAGAAAGATTTTGTAAATTTCAACCCGAAAAGAAAATAATGACATAATGAAGATGTTGACATTCCACACCACTTCAAATAAAAGGTTAGGAAGGAAACCCCCATCAATACTGGAAAGAGCGATAACAGCTACTGGACTTGAGAAACCTATTTTCATGAAAAACCGTTTCAAGAGAAAGATTTTATAAGCAACAATAGTACTGGCCGCTTGGTCAATGAATGTCGAAGGTTTACTTATGAGGAAATGGCTTATATTATCCTTATCATTTTAATCCAGTGTTTTTTGACAGGCATTTAAGTGACTTAATTTACTTTTAAACATTTTCTAGAATTTAAAATTGGGTTTTAATTATATTCATCGCTGATGTCCTATTTTTATGTCGACTTTTTTTTCTTCATGTTTAATTTCGTAAGAATTTCGAATATTATTTATCAGATTTTCATATACCCGATCTGAAATGTCCACCCATTGTTGATAATATCTATTAACCCGTCTCAACCACAAGAGGAACAATTTTGAACATGTCAGTTTTTTATTATCTTGTAGTTTTTGTTACCCTGTAGACTCTTTTATGAAGACTTTTGAGGCCAAAACCGCCACATGCTAGGGCCCCAATCGCACTATAATATGACCACAGCCGCACTATGATATATGTTGTTGCTGTGGATTCTGTAGCAAGTAGGTTTTTATTAGTTCCACGCGTAGCCAGTTTGAAATTAGAAAATAAATGGTTACTCATTAGAATCAAAGAAGACAATCAGTTGATATAAAGCAATGATTCATGAGAAAAAATTTAACAAATATAAAAAAAAAGGGATCATTACTTCCTTCAAAAATGTGCAGATATGTTCGCCTATCGTCCAGTTCAGACTCCTCCACGGTCTTTGAGAAGGTAGTGAAGGTTTATGCATTGTTTCCTGATTTACCGGTTCCTTCTAAAGTCTGCTTCAATTTAATAATTCTAACGTTTCCGCCTAAAGATTGAAATATCAATATTCATTTATTTTTGTCAATAATTCTGAGATTAGGCAGTATTTACCTTATTTACATTGTTGGGATTGTTGTCCTCATCATTATAGCCATGTTTACGACGTTTCGGTCGTTGTACGCTCTAGCCTTCTTCATGTGATGGAAATTTTAAACCGAACCCTTTATTTCGATCACTGGAGTATATCATTCTCATTCCATGTGTGATGCCACTTCCGGGTGCCATGTAGTTATCTCCCTTTAACTCAACTCTCTAAGTTATTTGATCCACACTGCTGTATCTAGTTATTGAACTCACAACTCTTCGGGTCAAGTCACTGGAACTAACTTGTTCACAATAGGAGTAGAGAGAGTCACCTATAGTCCAGTTCATACTCCTTCCAGGTCTTTTGAAAAAGGAGAAGATTTTTATCCTTTTTTTTTTCTGTTTAGGATTGGGTTTCCGTCTCTTTCTAAATCTTACTATATTTCTAACGTCAGCGCATAAAGTTTGAAATTTGAACTATTATTGGGTGTCTGGTTCTTTCGAACGTCTTTTCTTTCTCTCTCACCTCTAGTGGTTTCTTGCGTCTTAGTAGCGTTGTCGCCTTGCTTGGAGGTGAATTTATTAAAATATCACCCACATGAAAGATTGTACTCGCCAATTTCAGCATTTTCCAGGAAGTTTTTTCCGCCTGAAACAATCCTGCACATATATAAATCTACCATCTGCCCGTACATTGAATACTGCTGCCATATCTGGTCGGGTGCTCCTGCTATCCACCTAGGGGTCCTTGACAAAATCCTACGGAGAATCTGTAATGTGATCGATCCCGACTTGGCAGCTAGGATACAGTCGCTTTCTCACCGACGCAATGTGGCTTCCCTGTGTCTCTTCTACAAATACTTTCACGGCTTCTGCTCCGATGAACTTAGCTCACTGGTGCCTCCTATATATAAATTTACTCGAGTCACAAGATTAGCAACTAGGTC
This sequence comes from Ascarosepion bandense, assembly GCA_037127315.1. Taxonomy (NCBI): domain Eukaryota; kingdom Metazoa; phylum Mollusca; class Cephalopoda; order Sepiida; family Sepiidae; genus Ascarosepion; species Ascarosepion bandense. The sequence goes on along the minus strand of JBBBDQ010000724.1, from coordinate 1,261,966 downwards.
CCCCCCCCATTTACTGTGAAACCAATAAACTGTAAACACAAATGCTACTCCATCAGCTTCTTTTTTCGCACTTCCCGCCTGTGGAATTCCCTTCCATTTACTTGTTTTCCCGACAGCTACAATCTCAAAGAATTCAAACGTAAAGTCAATAATCATCTCCTATTTCACTAACCTTCATCCTCTCTCTTATGCTCCTTTCTCCGTCCACTCCAATATTCTCATCCTTCTCTTACCCACTTCCTGACACCCCTATAACCTGTCACTCTTTCTCATAACTTTCCTCCTAAGTAACCCCCTGCAAAACAGTGGCAGTAAAATGCCTTGTTTGGGGTGATATGATTATAAAAAAAAGAATTTGAAACAACATATTTATGTAAGAAAGCATTTTCTAAGAGGAAGGATGGTTTTAAACTGATCAATATTTACGGTCCTTTTTTAGGTTAATAAACAAATGTTGAACAGCATTTTACAGTTGGAATGACGTGATGTACCGTAAGTTCTATGCTAACAGTTTCTTCTATCGTACTTATCACTTGTGGAAATCTCTTCATTGAGTAAAGAAACGCTCACAAATATAAGAAATGATTGTTTAAATTTAATCAGAAAACAGTATTTTTTCAATTCTTGTAGTTTAATTAACAGTAGTAAAATATAAAACGACATTTGCTCTGTGATTAAGAAGAAGAAAAAACAGCAACAATGATGAAATGGAAATAAAAATAAATTAAAATAAACATTCACATTCGGTAACAATATCCCCTCCGTCAAGCGAAATCTTACAGTGTAACTGCCAAAAAATTAAAATATTTTTTCTCAGAGAAATGTTTTATTTGTGATCGAAACCTGAAGCTTTTCATCAATGGATTGAGAGATTTTCTCAGTCAAATCTTAAAATGAAACTTTAACAAAAAGACAAAGATGGAGTCAAATAAGGAATGTGTTAGCGTCTATCCTGACGTCATCGACAAACAATTCAGTGAATAATGCTTAATATTAATCGTGTTTTCCCACGGAAGAAACCTTTTTGAGTTTTACAGTGTTAAGTTTCACACTGCCGACATACTCCAATATTTTTAATACTTTGAGTTTTGTTAACGGCATATCAACCTCTGTGGGTTATTTAATGCCAAAAAGGTAGGGTCTTAAGGTATTTTTTAAAAAGTTCGGTTATAGTGAGAGAGTTGATTTAGTCAAATTTTAAATGATTTTTTTTGTTGTTTTTATTCTTTTATATTTTCTAAAACTGAAAATGTCTTCTAGTTTTGTATTCAAAAAGGTTTTGCTGAGAATTTTTTCATTCAAAAATGTGTTATGGTAATAAATTTTTCTTCAAAAATGTATTCTTGGTAATATTTTTTTAAATGTATATTTTTCTATAAAAGTCTATTTTTACGTATATATTTCTATAAAAGTGTATTTTTTTATACTTGCATAGTGTTTTGACCCCAATTTGGGGGTTAACTATTTGCCCATAGCTGGGACCCTAACAGGTGCTACCACTCCGGATCTGGGTGGATCTGGGAACAACAGCAATTAAAAGGTGGTTCCATGCTCCTCACAACCTCTCAATCGGAGGCCTTGCTGCCGGATGCAGTTTACCATCATGCCCCGGACCAATATTTTTAATGATTCCTATCCAGTGAATAAATTTTTAACAGACATGAATGAATATCTGTAGAGTGTGAGAATGTTGGCTTGAACGAGATTTGCCAACATTTTATTGGAATAGAATTAATAAGCCTTAATTTATTTTTGGTTTTAGAACAACGTCATTGAAAAATAAATCGTTTCTTCCGCGATCATGAATCCCTTCATCCCTGAGGGTTGTAGCGGCACAAGCCACAGTAGCAGTGGCGTTTCCTGAGTAAAATAGCCGACGTGCGTAAACCTCTTCTGGTTGGTTTGATTTTTTATTTTTCTTTCTCCGAGACCAGTTTCCAATCAATTCTATAGGACCCAGTGTGTCTTGCTATTTAAGCCATTCTCTCGCACTTCCCGCCTGTGGAACTCGCTCCCGTATTCTTTCTTTCCTGACGGCTACAACCTCCAGAAATTTAAATGCAAAGTCAATACTCATCTACTAACCACTGGCCTCTAGCTCTCTCCCCACCCCTGTATAACCTTCCCTTTCTCTCCACCTATGTATCTTTCATCGCACCTGCTTTCTCAGCTTTTTATTGTTCCTTTCTAACTAGTTTGTACTCCTCACTCTTTTCTAATTAATCTTTTTACATTTATGTAGCCCCCTGCACATCAGTGGCGTTTCCGCCTTGCTCGGGGTGAAATGATTAAAAAAAAAAAATAAAAAAAATAAGGAGAATGGATTCATACTTTTCCGAAACTTTTTCCCCTCAGAAGCAAATGTAATAAATTTGTGTGGAATTCGAACTCGGCTCTCCGATTCATCAAACCGAGCTTCTGTCCATTACTTTTAGGCTAATTCAAAATTAGAATCGCATCTTTTTTTTTAAGTAACCGTAAAACATTATTATTATTTTTTTAAATGAGTCTATTATTGAACTGGAATGCTTTGTACTTATAAAAGATCAAAAGAACAGTAGAGAGTTGTTGCATAAATAATAAAATTTAAGTAATAAGGTTCTGTAAGCGTTTAGTGACGGATGTGCGTTGTGGTGCAGTGGATATCGGCTCGGAAAGAGAAATCGGTGAGCCGAGTTCAAATTCCAGTTGAATACCCTGCATTCACTTAAGCACTGGTACCCTTGGGAAAGGTATTAATCCATCCCTTCCCTCCAGTTATGGGTTAAGTAACAAGGGTATGGGTTAAGTAACTTGGTGACCCTGCCCTTAAAAACAAATCCCTATGAATCTTGATACTCGAAAAGAAAAAAGTATTACTCGACACAAAACTTATATAAAAAACAACAATAAATTGTTGAAAGAAAAAAGGTATTACCAGCAATAAATAAAAATTTAGTTGGCAATAAATGACCCTCCGAGGTTGATTTGCCATAAAAAAAATTAAGTAATAAGATAGAAGCGTATTTGTTTTTGTATAAGGTGAGTTGCAGGCCACCTCGGCGTGGTGTAATGGTTAACAAGCTTTTCTCGCTACGACTGAATAGTGAGTTCGTTTCTCACTTGGTGCCCCATGAGATTTGTTCGGCCGATTCTTATAATTTATCTTAATCGAACATGTACTCAAGATTGAGTTTTGTTTAACGGCATATCAATACCTCTGTGGGTTATTTAATGCCAAAAAGGTGGGGTTTTAAGGTATTGTTTTTTAATGTTCGGTTATAGTGAGAAAGTTGATTAAGTCAGATTTTGATGAAAATTTTATTTTTTATTTTTTATTTTTTATTTTTAGAAAAATGAAGATTCTTTTGAATGCAAAATTCAAAAATATATTGCTGGAATAATTCTTTTTCCTTCAAAAATGTATCATGGCAATAATTTTTTTCCTTCAAAAATATATTGGCAATATTTTTCCTTAAATTTTTTTTTCTATAAAAGTCTATTTTTATGTATATATTTCTATAAAAGTGTATTTCTTATATTTGAATAGTGTTTTGACCCCAGTTTGGGGGTTAACTATTTGCCAATAGCTGGGACCCAAACAGGTGCTACCACTCTGGGTCGGGGGTGGATCTGGGAACAACAGCAATTAAGAGGTGGTTCCATGCTCCTCACAGCCTTACATCAGATGCCTTGCTGCCGGATGCAGTTTACCGTCATACCTAGGACCAGTATTCAAGATAGATTGCAGATTTAAATATGTTAGCTGACAACTTTTTTTGTTTGAGGATTGTGTTAATGAAATGAAAATATAAATAGCAACCGTCGATTTTCTCTTTTTCTTTTTTGTTTGGAATAGATTGCTATTTAGTGTAAGTTGTAAACAAAAGAAAATACCCAAATTCATATACGTCTAACCCGGATATAAGATACCTTGATATAAGAGAGATTTTCTCTGGTCCCAAATTAGAGCCTGTGATAATGTATATAAAATAGACCAAACCTGGATATAAGATAACCTTTATTTGGTCCCGACAACTCTCTTATATCCGGGTTACATTGTTATAGACTTTTAAATAATATGTAATGATTGTTATGGTCTTGGACGTGAGTCGCGAATAAAATAATCAGACGAATTGAAAACGACCCGCTGGCCATAGTTTTCCCACTCCTGATATAGAGAGACGATAATGAAATAATAATAGTTAAACCTAATATTTAAGTAATAATATTTAAGTAATAAATCATATAAAATTCGGCAAAGACGCCTTCTCGTTTCAAGAAGATAATATAATCTGTTACCTGAACACTTTCATCCAGAGCAGCAATTTCGTACACAACATCCAAGCAAGCCGACTGTTTGTCAATAAGAGCCTGGAAAATAAAACATTTAATGTTAGAAATTAGGCGATTTCTAAAAAAAAAAAAAAAAAAAAAAAGAAATCCTAATTTATCTTAATAATTTCAGAATTTACCTCATTTTGATAAACAGCTCCGTGAAAAAACGTTGCGCAATTCGGGATCGTCATTATTACGAATAATGGACGATACAAGTTTGATTGTCTAGTTTGGACAGTAATACGAGGCCCCCCACCACAAAAAAAAAAAAAATTAACGTGATATATCACACCCAGCAACTGAAGGGTAAAATGTTGTGTCAACCTGTGAATAGACAAAAATTATGATAAGAAACCCGGGTACGTAGCCAGTATGACTAAGAATGATTCATAGTTTATTTATTTTAGAATCAGTGCCTTCACATTAAAAAAAATATATACTGCAATCATTTTAAAATAACATCACTGTTGAGACTCAAGCAAATAGAATTCATTTGTGCAGTGAGTCTGTAGCGGATAAGAAATTAATTAAAATCAACCTTCTTCACTTTTACAAAAATTCACAATGACGTGTAAAATCCTGGTTTTCTCTAACAGAAAAAGGATTGACCATCTGCTTAACGAAAAAGTCTAAACCAGATTTCGCAAGTAGGTGTTAAAATGATTTTTGATCAATGGAAGCGACTTGCACGACTTGAGGACTTAGCGACCCAGTGCTAAATTCAAAAGGACCATATAAATGACCTCGGCGTCAGTCAAAAGTCAGAGAGATGGGAGCAGCGAAAGAGAGACACACATCTAAAATGTAACTTCAAACTTCAAGCGACCCGGACATTGTCCTCTTTCTCTTTCTCCTTATCTCTTTCAACAATTACTACTACGAACATTTTGTATGAACTCTACTCTTAATTTCTTAATAATGTCTCTAATTGAACATTAACTTCTACAATTTCTGTTATTCCTTCTAAATCCGCTGCCAAGAAGGTCGGTTCACTGTGCAAGGACAGGAAGTTTTTTCCCGTGTGAGTCCATCCTGCACATATATAAATCTACCATCCGCCCGTGTATTGAATACTACTGCCACATCTGGTCGGGTGTCCCTGCTATTCACCGCGGGTTCTTGACAAAATCCAACGGAGAATCTGCAATGCGATCGATACCGATTTAGCAGCTCGACTGCAGTCGCTCTCTCACCGCTGGGACGTGGCTTTCCTGTGTCTCTTCTATAAATACTTTCACGGTTTCTGCTCCGATGAACTTAGATCACTGATTTTCCTAGGTATGAATTTACACGAGCTACTAGATTAGCAACTAGGTCCCACCCTTTTACAGTGAAACCGATAAAGTGCAACCGAAATTTCTACTCTAACAGCTTCTTTTCACGCACTTCCCACCTGTGGAATTCCCTTCCATATACTTGCTTCCCCGACTGCTACAATCTTCAGGAGTTTAAATGTAAGGTCAATAGACATCTCCTATCACACTAACTCGCATCCATTCTCACAAGCTCTTTTTCCATCTACTCCACCCACATCCTCGGTATCCTCATCCTTCTATTGCCCTCCTCATGATATTTCTTATAACTAACCCCTCTTTCTCATTACTTTCGCCTATGTAACCCCATGAGCAACAGTGGCAGTAGAATGCCTTGCATGGGGTGAGACGATTAAAAAAAAATTCTATTTTAACATTCAAAATGTCAGTCAGTTAAGTGCCATACGTGAAACACTGGCGAAACTTCGGACCCCGCTAATTACCGCCCTATCAGCCTCCTTCCGATCTTTGGCAAAATTTTCGAAGCTATTATCAACGCCGAGGTGATTTTGCATCTCACGGCCCACAGGCTTCTCTCGGACAAACAGTATGGTTTTCGCTTCACCAGGTCTACTGCTGATATGCTAACGACCATTACCGAGTACCATTACCAGGCTCTCGACAAGAATGGCAAAGTACGAACCGTTGCTTTGGACATCTCCAAAGCGTTCGACAGAATCTGGCATGCTGGCCTTTTGTGCAAACTGCGGAGCTATGGTATAACTGGATATTTGTTTGATCTAATCCAGTCATTCCTCTCTAACCGCACATTGAAGGTAGTATTAAACGGTCATGCCTCCCAAAAATACTACACGAACGCTGGCGTCTCTCAAGGCTCTATCCTGGGTCCCACGCTCTTTTTGATCTACATTAATGATTTCCCAGATGCCAGTAGATCCCGGATAGGCATGTACGCCGATGACACCACAATCTACTCTCGCCTCGATCAAAAACACGGTGTGGGCGACAAAGCGAACCTCGCTGCCGAGCTTGAAAAGGACCTCCAATCCGTTGTGGACTGGGGTAAGAAGTGGCTCGTGAATTTCAATGCCTCCAAAACGAAGCTGAGACAAGTGTTGAAGATATGAAAAATGTACATTTCAAATAAACTAACATCTATAATACGACTAGCAGTATAGCCCGGCGTTGCTTGGATGTAATGAAAGCTTTAAAACTAATCCATGGTTCTGGAGCTCAGACTCTTTGGACGTTGGCACGAAAGACTAAAAAACAATAGTTGTTTCCATTTAAAGCGAAACCATAGACTGAAAGAAAAATAAATGGATGTAAGTCAAATTTTGATTTCCTGCTATCGATATCAAATAAGTTTTTTTCGTCGTAAACTGAATTTTGAAGACAGAATAAGTCCTCTGAGTAAATGGTATCATGGCTGAGACTAAGAACTACAATTATACTTACTTAGAGCCAAACCCGAAGCAAAAACTAAAATAAAAGGACTGAAAAAAATACAGACATACAGGCAGAAAAACAAACACACACACAAACATCTTGTCTTTTATATATTATCGATTTTCTGCACTATTGTAAGAAGTGCAACCTTGAAACTTCCGAATATCGTTTCTTATGTCTTTGTCTATGAGTGTATCAAATTTGATTAAAATCGGACCACTCCTTCTATAACCCGATTTTTTCGATTATCGATTTTCGATATTTATCCGGGGTACCTCGACACAAAACCTCGCGAGGCCTCCTTAAGAGAACACCTTTTCATCGCAATAGGTGAAATTTCAGGGTACCCCCGCTATAAATAGAGCATCATTAGTTTTGGTTTTCGAGGCATTGAATGTATCCAACCTGTTAAAACTAAGTCAGATTAGAGATCAGCTACCATGCTCTGGTCACCTAGAGTTTTGGAGGTAAACCCAGTTCCTCTGGCACGAATGAACATCTGATGTTACGGTATGATGTTCACCGAGGCTATATAAATGATCAATTATTTTGACAATGAATAACCATCCATGCTCTTATAAGCTGAAAACCAAATGGTTTTAGGAAGAGTTGTGAAACCCGGTTTTAATTAGCAACAAAAAGACAGAATGTCCGACAATGAGTGGGGACTATGAGGATATCGGAAAGTTTATCGTCGCGAAATGTGAATTCGTCGAGCTTCTTGCCTTCACTTCCCACTATAGTTTAGAGAACTGTATGGATCCAATTCTCTTGTCTAATCCTAACTATGAGTTAAATAGCAAACTGTGCACTCTGTTCTTTAATGAGAAGACACACGCCTGGGCGATTCCGTCATTGAGAGTGCTGCATGGATGGGGCGATATGATTATAAAAAAAATGTGAAGCTTTGTAGTCGCCTACGTCATGATGGGGATAATGCATTAACAAAAATTAAGTGTGGATACACGGAGTGGTGTTTAAAAGTTCGAGTCCCTTCCAGTAAATGTTTTGTCTTTATCGTCATTTGTCTCCAGAATTATTGATGTACTTTTGTCGCGCTCAATTAAATCAATGTTCGTTGCAGTTATGTGACTTTGTGTTCGGTTCATTCTCATCGCTTTTTAATCGGCCGTTCACGCCTTGGGAAAAAGACACCGTAACTGAATTTCTTAGTTATTGAACCGTAATCTGTGTACCTAATGTCTGCTCTGTTTCCGTTCCACGTTCTTCATTCGAACCACTTTGAACACAACACGTCTGGACAGATTTTTACAGTAATGTTCACTCAACAAGCCGCGTTTGTTAACTATTTTCCGGAAGGCTGGACTCGTTGTTGTGACTGTTGCTTTGTTGCATCTCAAATTTGTTTTAACACGATTCTTTTTTAATGCTCTGTACATTCTCTTGCTGGTACGAATGTTCTTTGTGGTGCAGTGGATATCGGCTCGGAACGAGAAATCGGGAAGCCAAGTTCGAATTCCAGTCGAATTCCTTGCATTCACTTACGCGCAAATACCCTTGGGAAAGGTATTAATCCGTCTCTTCCCTCCTATTATGAATTAAATAGTAAGACAGATTGGGTTCTATAGCCTTGGTCGGCAACCAGTCTACTGCAGAAGGCAATGGCAACCTACTGCAGGATAAACTTCTGCCCAGTCAGTCATGTCTCTTTCGAGACATGATCGCCCAAGCGTGTATCACGTATGGCACTTAATTGAGTGACTGACATTCTCCTGCTGGTGCTGATGTGCGTTGCGGTGCAGTGGATATCGGCTCGGAACGAGAAATGGTGCCGGGTTCGAATTACAGTCGAATTCCTTGCATTCACTTACTCGCAAATACCCTTGGGAAAGGTATTAATCCGTCTCTTCCCTTCAGTTATGGGTTAAATAATAAGACAGATTGGGTTCTATAGTCTTGGTAGGCAACCAGTCTACCGTAGAAAGTAATGGCAACCTACTGCGGGATAAGCTTCTGCGCAGTCAGTCATGTCTTTTTCGAGACATGATCACCCAAAAGCGTGTGTTACGTATGACACTTAACTGACTGACTGAATATAAAACTTTTACTTTTTCCCTTACACCCAATGGTGTGTAGGGCAGCGTTTTTGCTGTTTCCGTAACAAACTGCATTTTATGGAGCAGACTTGTTAGCCCTGCACCCAGCCCCCAAACCTGGAGGAAGGTGATTTTCTAAGTGTAGCTTTGACGTGACACACGGCCTAAAGTATGGGGTACCCAGTGAGGATCGAACTTACTACTCAGTGATTCTAGCGAGACGAGTTTGCTAACCATTACACCACGCCGAGGTGCCAACTGAATATAATAGTTGGAAACATAATTAAAACTTCTACTGGGAATAAAGTGGGGGTCGGTTTTCTATTGTTATGAAGTAATAAACTGATCCCCAACTAATTAAACTTAATATAATAATCTAATATAATCTTCTCCCTTCAGCTATGAGTTAAATGGCAGGACAAATTGGGTTCTGTAACATTGGCTGGCAACCAGTCTACCGCAGAAAGTAATGGCAACCTACTATGGGATAACCTTCTGCCCAGTCAGTCATGTCTCAAAAGAGACATGATCGCCCAAAGCGTGTATCACGTATGGCACTTAACCGAACTGAATTTGGAGAATGGGAAAATGGTGCACCAAGCTGTGAAACTAAATGTTAACGAGAAGTGCGAGAAAAGAAGAAGAAAGTTATGAGAAAAAGTGACAGGTTATAGGGGGTGTCAGGAAGTGGGTGAGAATACTGATGAGAGTGGAGTGGACGGAGAAAAGAGCATGACAGAGAGAGAGGATGCAGGTTATTGAGATAGAAGATGACTATTGACTTTACATTTAAATTCTTGGAGATTGTAGTTGTCTGGAAAGCAAGTAAACGGAAGGGAATTCCACAGGTGGGAAGTGCAACAAAATAAGCTGCTCGAGTAGAATTTGCATTTACATTTTATTGGTTTTGCAGTAAAAGGGTGGGACCCTGTTGCTAATCTTGTGGCTCGAGTAAATCCATATATAGGGGGCACCAGTGAGCTAAGTTCATCGGAGCAGAAGCCGTGAAATTATTTGTAGAAGAGACACAGGGAAGCTACACTGCGCCCTTATTCCAATTTCCTTTTCATTTTACAAAACAATATGCAAAATCATCTTTCGGGATCCCCATCAGCTGCCTTAATCAAGTTCTCCTTAATTTCGTCCATGGTGTTTTAGTAAGTCATTTCTGGGCTGAATGTGGGAATTGACATGGGTGCTATGATTCACAAAGCGTAAAATATCTACTCATTCAGTAATTGTGACAGCTACAATCTTTAAGAATTTAAATGCAAAGTCCATAGTCATCTCCTATCTCACTAACTGCATCCCCTCTCTCATGCTCCTTTCGCCGTTCACTCCATTCTCATCAGTATCTTCGTCCTTCTCTTACCCACTTCCTGACACCCCCTATAATCTGTCCCTCTTTCTTATAACTTTCCTCCTATGTAACCCCTTGCAAAACAGTGGCAGTATAATTCCTTGCTTGGCCCAAAACGATTATAAAAAAAAGACGTATAAGAAATCGCGAGGGGGGGGGGATCAAAGGCGCCATTGCATTCGGTTATTTTTTCTTCTTATTTGCAATAAAAATAGTTGTCTATTTTCTAGAAAGACTTCGTTTTTATACTTACGTTAAGTGTTTCAAATACAAGATTTGCTTTTCGCACCTCCGGAATACGAGGATCCTTCAAAAAACAAAAAGATGTAGACCTTCAGTAATTACAAAGAAAGCAAAAATAACAATTTAAAAAAACAAACAAACTTTAAAATAATAGGAAAAGAAAAAAAAAATATCTGATGTACAGGGTGAGACAAAAGTCGCGCACGATAAGGTGTAATGGATGTGTTGAAGAGGCCATGTTGTGTGGCCACCGAGGTCACCAGACCCTCATACATTGAATAAGATTTCTCGAATATTCAGACCGGTAGACATAAATAAGTGAATATATTGTTTAATAAATAAACAGACCGTCAAATCAAATACGAATATCCACTAAAAATAATGTTTAAAGTGAAAAAATCTGTTGAATTAATAAAAATCAATTACGTACACAGTATATATATATTTATATATCTATGCACGTTATTATATATAGTTATACTCGTCTCGAAAACTTCTTCGAAAACTTTCGAACGAAGAAAAAAAATGTTTTCAAAAGAAAAAAGAAAGAGCTTCGGACATGAGAGTCTGTCAAAATTGTTCGGACAGAAATCAGCACGAAGCCCCCCCCCTCTCCGAAAAAAAAACCGATAACAGAAAGCGCTGAATAGAAAGGTAGAGCGAACTTAATAGAACCTAATGAGCCAGACGAACCTACCTAGGTTTCTTCTAAACGGATCGTCCGGGAAAGCTGGGTAAAGAGGAAAAGGAAAAAACGACTTAAAATGGTAACTAAGACAACCCCACGTGACTAGGAAATCAAATAAACTACATAACACAAGGGTGGGTGGTTAACAATTTTATTATATTTAATTTTTAATTCTCAAGGGGAGTGTTAAAAGACAAAGACAAAAAGGTACTATGCCACTATAGATGGGCCTAAATTAAAAGCTAAGGCTTCCTATGCCTGCATTTATTCGGTATTTCAGTCTTAGAATTCAGTAAGTTTGTCGGTTGTTTATACAAAGCTATAGCCAGTTTCTCCTTAGTACATAGCCTACAAAATTCCTGGCCAGATTTGTATTTAGAACGTCTCTTCAGTATTTCCCATTTCAAGATTTTGTCCTTATTTCTTTTTTTGCTTAAATAGTCCATACATAAGTGGATAATGTTGTACTATGCTTAGTCTTTTCGTTATTGAAACTGCTTGTGTGATTATATCTTTTTTTTAAACTTATCCTGTGTGGCTCCTGTATATATTTAGGGGTCAGTATCCTCCGTATTCTT
>JBBBDQ010000724.1:1032500-1247500 GCA_037127315.1 Ascarosepion bandense | reverse complement strand
TATCTGCTTTAATTTTAAACGTGTTTATTGTTACATTTTTAAGTATTCGTTCTCGCGTGTTCCCGTGTGTGTGTGTGTGTGTGTGTGTGTGTGTGTGTGTGTGTATGTGTGTGTGTGTGTGTGTGTGTGTGTACGTGAGTGTTTTATATGTGTGTGTTTATATACGTATACTTCTTGTATTTTTTTACTTCTGTGTTCATTTTTTATATACATATATCTACATATGTTTTCCTTGTATCATGTATATGCCTTGTATACATTAATGCAAGCATACACACAAATATATATATATATATATATATAAACTTATAAATGGATCTTTGTCTGTGTGTGTATGTGTGTATGTATGTGTGTGTGTGTGTGTGTGTGTGTGTGTGTGTGTGTGTGTCCGTTACCTATAGACTCCGAAACGACTGAACCGATTTTCTTGAAAATGTACACAGCTGTACTATCAGCGTCTGCGAGTGTTCTTGGCTAGGAGTGGTCCGATTTTAATCAAATTTGATACACTCATAGACAAAGACATTAGAAACGATATTCAGAAGTTTCAAGGTTGCAGTTCTTACAATAGTGCAGAAAATTGATAATATATATATAAAAGGCAAGATGTTTGTGTGTGTGTCGGTTTATCTGCCTATATGTCTATTTTTTCAGCCCTTTTATTTTAGTTTTTGCTTCGGGTTTGGCTCTAAGTAGGTATAATTGTAGTTCTTAGTCTCAGCCATGATACCATTTACTCAGAGGACTTGTTCAGCCTTCAAAATTCAGTTTACGACGAAAAAAACTTATTTGATATCGACACCAGGAAATCAAAATTTAACTTACATCCATTCATTTTTCTTTCAGTCTACGGTTTCGCTTTAACTGAAAACAACTATTGCTTTTTAGTCTTTCGTGCCAACGTCCAAAGAGTCTGAGCTCCATGACCATGGATTAGTTTTAAAGCTTTCATTACACCCGAGCAACGCCGGACTATACTGCTAGTAAATATATTAATGTATATATGGGCAGCAACTTTTTTTAAGCATGTACCGTTAAAAAAGAACTGACAAGAAAGATTTTATTAATTTTTTAATTAATTTTTTCACGATTCTAACATGATTTCTTTTTGCTGGATATTAGAAATGTACAAATGTTCCATAACTATTTTTCAAAGTACTTTCAATACTTTCTTTGGCCATTCTCGAAGGTCTTAATGTTTCCCCTGCTGTTATCCTCATATTTTGACTGTAACGTAATTGATTTTGTGTCGGTTTTTAAAACTCTCATGTGTTGCACGCGACTGGAAATCGCGTGAGCATCCTTCGATTAAAAAAAAGAAGACTTTCAGTACGCCATTTCCACTATTAAATAATGTAAGGTTGATGCAAGGAAATAATTTTTTATTTATCGTGCCTATCTAATAGCGAGACCCTTTCGATATTGTGATTTAAATAATATTATATATATATATATATATATATATATATATATATATATATATATATATATATATAGCAGCTACTCTGGCAGGTACGCATCGCTCATTCAGTAATGAATTAGAGAACTCTGGCTATTGGGCGTGTATAATGATAATATACACGCTAAAAAGTCTGCCTTCTTCAACCGAGCGCCCATAGCCCAGAGGTAGAATCGCCAATTCGGTCGGGTTTCAATCCTAGGTTAAAAGCAATCGGAGTCTAACCGTACTGATGAGCTGCGATACAGCGAAACAGATGTGTCTGCGGATGACTATATATGTTGTAATTTTGTTATTACAATGATTTATAAAAGCTTAATATCACTACACAAAAATTTTCATGTTTCAAAACAAAACTGTTCCTCTTCAGGTGATATGTGAAAATTATTTATTTTTGAAAATATAAGATGAATTTCGGGTTATTTAGAAAATTAGGGAGTAGTAGTTAGAGGAAATGCAAAAGGTGTGTCCAAACAGTCCAATCATCATTTAGAATTATGTAACCATGGAGATTTTCAAATTTAAGTTATGGAAGCGGGCAGGATGGCTTAGATCTCGACATGCCACTTTTTGATTTTGTCTGGGTAAAGTACATATTGGGACCTTAATTTTTTAAAGGATAGACAGTAATTTTAATCAGGGGATTGGATTTTAATTCTTTTTTTATTTAACAATCGATTTTTTTACTACTATCAATGAGTATAAGTCAGAATTAGAATTAAATAATTGTGGTATTTTTTTTTTTTAATCATATCACCCCAAGCAAGGCGGAAACGCCACTGATGTGCAGGGGGCTACATAAGAGAAGATTAGAAAAGCGAAAACCGGAAACCGCATCCTAAACAGGAAACAAGGGATGAGCCTCTTCACCTGTTCAATAGATGTGGGTGGAGTGTGAACCGGGCGATAGTTTAGTCTATCTACTCCAATTGAAAGAAAAAAAAAACAAAGTGAGAAGATTAGAAAAGCGAAAACCGGTACTTAGTTATATTGTATTAAGAACAACAATTTAGTATTGTGTGGCTCATTTTACTTTATTAAAATAATATTCATTTTTTATGTTAGAGTCTAAGTTGTAAATGAAGCATAGTAATTAATTAAATTTTAATGAAAATTATCTTGTCTGAGTCAGGTACCTAGTGGGACCACACAATACCTAAATAGGTAAATAATTTTTAACAGTAAGTTGGATTTTTTAATTACTACATGAGTAAAAGGGCTGAAATATTCATGTTATAAATGTTATGATTAAATAATTATGGTATATTAAAGTATAATTGTAGTTAAGAAAACTAATTTAGTATTTTGTGGGTATTTTATTTAGTAAAATAATTATTAATTTTTAAGTTATAATAGAATATAAGTTCTAAATGAAACATTGTAGTATATATATATATGTATGTGGGAGAGCTTTGTAATTTGCTTGAAGCATTGTGTATATAAGGTGTATGAGTAGGTATTTGAAGGCTATCTCAATGCGTTTAGTATAATAAAGGAAGGTAAATAAAGTGTTGGGTATTACCTATTTATTATTCGTTGATATTTCGAGATCAGAATCTCGTCTTCAGAATGATAGGAGAGCTTGGTTTCAAGTTGTCCGCTGCTGGACCGTTTCTTTAAACGAATTGTCCTCTTTCTCTGCTGCAGTGTGTGTGTGTGTGTGTGTGTGTGTGTGTGTGTGTGTGTGTGTGTGTGTGTGTGTGTGTGTGTGTGTGTGTGTGTATAAGTGTGCGCGGTAATAGTATATGGCATTTTCCCCTTTTTGTTAAAGTGATAGCAGGCGCCGTTTTACGATTTGATGGTATATCTGTCTGCTTTAATTTATGGTTTAACATGTGTGCAGGGTTTGGCATTTTCGCATCTCCTTCGGAATGGTAGTAGGCGTCGTTTCATGACCTGATGTTATGTCTATCTGCTTTAATTGGAGGCGTGTTTATTGCTCCGTTTTTTGAGGGCTTTTTCTCCAGTATTCGTTCTCCTGCGATCTGGTGTGTGTGTGTGTGTGTGTGTGTGTGTGTGTGTGTGTGTGTGTGTGTGTGTGTGTGTGTGTGTGTGTGTGTGTGTGTGTTTTGTGTGTGTGTGTATGAACATATACTTTTTTTTTTCCTTCTGTGATCATTTTATATATACATACCGTTTCCTCGTATCATGAGTGCTTGTGTGCGTGCATATATATATATATATACACACATATATATATGTGTGTGTGTGTGTGTTTTCCTGTGTATAGTATGGAGAAGTGTGTGTGTGTGTGTGTGTGTGTGTGTGTGTGTGTGTGTGTGTGTGTGTGTGTGTGTGTGTTAGAGGATGGGATTTGTGTGTGTTAGTGTATACGTGTATATTGGGGGTGGGCGTGTTCCGGCTTATAGCGTGGTATACTCGTTGTTATTGGTCACGTGTTTATAGGCAAATATTTTGTCTGTGATTGCTCTTTACTGTTGTTGCCGGTGTGTCAGGTGCGTGATAGTGTTAATTATTCTGTTATGTAATCTCGATTGAGTTCCTTTCTATCGTTGATCTGTGGGTAAAGTTTAGCTATTATTAAAGGTTTTTTATGCGTAAGTTTCCTAGGTTCCGCTCTCTTGCTTCAATATGACTGTCATGTTTTTGTCTGTTTTTGCATTTTTGTTAGGTGTTTGTGAAATGATGATGCCTGCATATGTAAGTGTTCTTTGATTCTGATGTGTAACTGTCTGGTGATGCTGCCGACATAAAATTACTCGCATTTGGCGCATTGTATGCGATATACGACATAGACCTGGTGGCATATACCGGTGTCGGTAATAGGGCAATTGGTCAGTGGACATGCGGTCTCGTTTCTAGTATGTTGTTTGTTGTAGCTGTAATTGAGGGTTGGGCCGTAGTGGGCCAGTTGTATGCACAGTCCCTCTCTGTCGATGGCTCTACGTAGTCTGTCATGACAAGCTTTAGAAAGGACTTTGAATATTAGGGGCTTTATTTTCAGCAAGATGAGGCACTCCCCTACTACCATCACGATGTTAGATCCTTCCTTCATGAGATCTTGCCAAACAGGTTGATTGGATGAAGGGCTTTCGTAGAATATCCCCCACGTTCACCAGACCTCACATCACTAGACTTATTTTTATGGGGCTGCCTAAAAGACAAAGCCTACGCTACCAAACCTGCAACAGTCGCTGAAATTAGAGCAGTCGTTGAACGGGAATGCATACAAATACCAAGCGAATTGTTTCGTGATGTTTGCTATTCCACCACTGCTTCGAGTTGTCAGCAGTGCCTGAACCAGAATGGGCGTCAGTTTAACAACAGGCTTTGTCAAAACAATAAAATAATGTCATAAGATTCTATTTACTTTTGAAGATGATATGTATTTTAATAAAACACTAACTTTACAATTATTCAAAATGTGTATACATTTTTGGGGGACACCCTGTATACACTCCTGATCAAAATTTTAAGACCACTTAAAAATCTTTAAAAAGATATATTTTTTTTTATGGATAGATTTTAAACTCCTCTCACTTAAGATAACCAATACTACAATCTAAAAGGTTATGGAAATAAAAAGCTATATTCCAAACATTTTATTTAGAAATTTACATTTTTATAAAATGAGGTGATTTACACATGATCAAAATTATAAGACCAGAGACAAAAATTCTACGAAATTGTACAAAAAGTGTATGAAAACATTCAAAAACCAAATTTAATAATGAGTTCTACCTCCACTGCTTTTGATGACTTCAAAAATTCTGTCGGGCATGCTAGAAATAAACGTTTCCATTAAAGTGCGGGGATGTTGCTCCAGCTTCTGAAGATGGCTTCACGAAGTTCATTTTTTGTTGAATATTGTTTACCATTTCGATAAACATCTCTTGTCATCCATCCTCAAACATTTTCAATTGGGTTCAAGTCTGGTGTGCATGCAGGATGTCCCAAGAGATACACCCAATTTTCTTGTAGAAAGGTCAAGATCCGTTTTGCAGCGTGTATTGCAGCATTATCCTGTTGGAATAACCATCTATCCACACACAAACGATGGCCCTCCATCATCAATGATGCTTTTTGTAGCATGCTAACATAACCAGCCGCTGTTTGACAACCCTGCACCACCTGGAGCTCCACCGTCCCTCTGTAAGAAAAGGCACCCCATACCATTAGGGACCCTCCACCTCTATGACGTGCGGAGAAAATTTCAGGAAGCATGTTTTTGTTATGCCAATATCGTTGGAAGCCATCAGGACCATCTAGATTGAATTTTTTCTCATCAGAAAACAGGACTTTCTTCCACTTGTCAACGTCCCATGTTTGGTATTCACAACCAAACTTTAAGCGGTCCACCTTGTGACATGGAAGCAGCCGAGGAATTTGTTTATGCTTTTTATTTACCATGCCTTTTTGTCATAAGTGTCGTCTGATGGTTACAGGACTGCAATCAGCATCTGTGACCACCTTAATTTGACTAGAAGAAAGTCCCCCCTCTTTCAGCGCAACCCGTCTTATTCTCTTACTCAATGCAGGAGAAATTTTTGGGGGCCTACCAGAGGATTTTGCTTTTCCATAATTCTCACTGTTCTTTAGAAAGTTGCAAATCACAGTTTTACTGCGATTTACCTTAGCTGCGATCGCCCGCTGTGACAAACCTTGCTTATGGAATTCTAAAATTCGAGAACGCTCAACTTTGGTAAGTTTGCTTGCTTTAGGCATGGTAACACCTTTACGCAGTGATTGCTAATCTCTAACTGAACTAAAAACATTGGAAGTTTAAAATCTATCTGTAAAAAAAAAATCTTTTTAAAGATTTTTAAGTGGTCTTAAACTTTTGATCAGGAGTGCATATAATTTTTATTATTTTATACATTATATTCAAAATATCCCTGTTTCTTTTTTTTATTTTTAGTATAAATTTATGTATACCGGCCTGTGCATTTGAGAGTCTTAATAAAAAAAAAGTGTCTTCAGGCAGAGATGAACCTGCATTTTCCTTGTAGGGGAAATCCTCGTTATGCTCGACGTGCTTTTCGATATCAATGCAGTTGAAGACTTTCACAGTAAAAGTAACGTTCAATTATTCTATTTACGAGACGCGCATCTCTTGTTCAGGCCTTTCAATGCCTGTATCAGCTAACTCTTATTTTCAAAATCAAAACGTAAAGAAAGTAATTTCTCAGGAAATATTGAATTTATTTATGATCTGACACTATTTAGTATTACTTTAAACATTATATTTTGTGGATATACGTTTGACTCAGCCTCCCTGTATTTTTGTTTCTTTATTACTTCGTAAATCTATGCCTAACAGCCTGTGTATTCTTAATAAAGTAAATGTGTCTTCAAGCAGGGTTAAAACTTGCAGGGACACTAAGAAAGAGAAAGATAGAGAAACAAGGAGAGAGACATGAAAAAACTAAGATAGATAGATAGATAGATAGATAGATAGATAGATAGATAGATAGATAGATAGATAGATAGATCTGAACAGGTTAAGAAAAGATAAACAGAATGAGATAGATAGATAGATAGATAGATAGATAGATAGATAGATAGATAGATAGATAGATATGAACAGGTTAAGAAAAGATAAACAGAATGAGATAGATAGATAGATAGATAGATAGATAGATAGATAGATAGATAGATAGATAGATAGATATAGAACAGGTTAAGAAAAGATAAACAGAATGAGATAGATAGATAGATAGATAGATAGATAGATAGATAGATATGATCAGAATAAGATAGATAGATAGATAGATAGATAGATAGATAGATAGATATGAGCAGAATAAGATAGATAGATAGATAGATAGATAGATAGATAGATAGATAGATACGAGGGTCATTCAATAAATAAGGTGAATTTTTCGGTATAAAGATTTCTAAAACAGATAGAAGCTTACTTTCTTTTTTATTCTTAAACATAGTCTCCCAGCAGTGACATACACTTTTCCCATTTGTGCACAAGCTTCTCTCAGCGTAAAAATCTTTGGACTGATGTCTCAGCCAATCGCTCACAGCACTTTTGACTTCATCGTTACTTTCAAACTTCGTGCCTCTCGTGAACGCTTTCAAGGGACCAAACATGTGAAAGTCTGAAGGGGCAAGGTCTGGGCTGTAAGGGGGATGAGGGAGCAGTTCCCAGCCCAGCTCGTTGATGGTCTGCACCGTTTGGGCTGCTGTGTGAGGCTTTGCGTTGTCTTGCAAGGTCATCATGGATAATTTTGTGTGCTGTCCCAACAGATAGGCTCAAAGTTCTTGCAATGTCATCCACTGTCACCCTTCTGTCGGACTGAATGAGGTCATTGACTGATTCGATCACCTCAGGAGACCTCACTTCTGCATGCCTCCCAGGCTTGTCTTCATCCTCACCACTGCTCCGTCCTTCTTTAAACAATTTAGCACACTTGTAGACATTTTTTGGCTGAAACATGTGGCACCATACACAGTTGACATTCTCCTATGAATTCCCACTGGTTTGCACCCTTAAGCAACCAAAAACTTGATAACTGACCTCTTTTCAATCCTGGAGCATGCTTCTTGGTCGGCCATCTCTGTTAATCTCCAAAACTCTCAAATTTTTTTTCAATCTCCAAAAACATTAAATCCCTTTGCAAAAGAAGTAAAGGAAAAATTTTTTAAAAAAAGTAAGCTTCTATCTGTATTAGAAGTCCTTATACCGAAAAATTCACCTTATTTATTGAATGACCCTTGTAGAAGTCCTTATACCGAAAAATTCACATTATTTATTGAATGACCCTTGTAGAAGTCCTTATACCGAAAAATTCACCTTATTTATTGAATGACCTTTCTAGAAGTCCTTATACCGAAAAATTCACCTTATTTATTGAATGACCCTCGTAGAAGTCCTTATACCGAAAAATTCACCTTATTTATTGAATGATCCTCGTAGAAGTCCTTATACCGAAAAATTCACCTTATTTATTGAATGACCTTTGTAGAAGTCCTTATACCGAAAAATTCACCTTATTTATTGAATGACCCTCGGAGAAGTCCTTATACCGAAAAATTCACATTATTTATTGAATGACCCTCGTAGAAGTCCTTATACCGAAAAATTCACCTTATTTATTGAATGACCCTCGTAGAAGTCCTTATACCGAAAAATTCACCTTATTTATTGAATGACCCTCGTAGAAGTCCTTATACCGAAAAATTCACATCATTTATTGAATGACCCTTGTAGAAGTCCTTATACCGAAAAATTCACCTTATTTATTGAATGACCCTTGTAGAAGTCCTTATACCGAAAAATTCACCTTATTTATTGAATGACCCTTGTAGAAGTCCTTATACCGAAAAATTCACCTTATTTATTGAATGACCCTCGTAGAAGTCCTTATACCGAAAAATTCACATCATTTATTGAATGACCCTCGTAGAAGTCCTTATACCGAAAAATTCACATCATTTATTGAATGACCCTTGTAGAAGTCCTTATACCGAAAAATTCACCTTATTTATTGAATGACCCTTGTAGAAGTCCTTATACCGAAAAATTCACCTTATTTATTGAATAAACCTCGTAGAAGTCCTTATACCGAAAAATTCACCTTATTTATTGAATGCCCCTCGTAGAAGTCCTTATACCGAAAAATTCACCTTATTTATTGAATGACTCTCGTAGAAGTCCTTATACCGAAAAATTCACCTGATTTATTGAATCTCAGAAGTCCTTATACCGAAAATTTACTCCTTATTTATTGAATGACCCTCGTAGAAGTCCTTATACCGAAAAATTCAATTATTTATTGAATGACCAGAAGTCCTTATACCGTGCAAATTCACTTTATTTATTGTGCCTGACCCTCGTAGAAGTCCTTATACCGAAAAATCTACCTTATTTATTGAATGACTCTCGTGGAAGTCCTGATAATTGGAAAAATTCAATTATTTATTGAATGACTTCGTAGAAACTCATACCGAAAAATTCACCTTATTTATTGAATAACCCTCGTAGAAGTCCTTATACCGAAAAATTCACCTTATTTATTGAATGACTCTCGTAGAAGTCTCATACCGAAAAATTCACCTTATTTATTAACGACCAGAAGTCCTTATACCGAAAAATTCACCTTATTTATTGAACGACCCCAGAAGTCATTATACCGAAAAATTCACTCTTATTTATTGAATGACTTTGGTAGTCCTTATACCGAAAAATTCAATTTTATTTATTGAATTCCTCGTAGAAGTCCTTATACCGAAAAATTCACCTTATTTATTGAATAACCTCGTAGGTGTCCTTATACTCGAAAAATCACCTTATTTATTGAATGACCCTCGTAGAAGTCCTTATACCGAAAAATTCACCTTATTTATTGAATATCCTCATAGAAGTCCTTATACCGAAAAATTCACCTTATTTATTGAATGGACTTTCGTAGAAGTCCTTATACCGAAAAATTCACCTTATTTATTGAATGACCCCCGTAGAAGTCCTTATACCGAAAAATTCACCTATTTATTGAATGACCCTCGTAGAAGTCCTTGTTACCGAAAAATTCACCTTATTTATTGAATGACCTCGTAGAAGTCCTTATACCGAAAAATTCACCTTATTTATTGAACACCTCGTAGAAGTCCTTTATACCGAAAAATTCACCTTATTTATTGAATAACCCTCGTAGAAGTCCTTATACCGAAAAATTCACCTTATTTATTAATGACCTCGTAGAAGTCCTTATACCGAAAAATTCACCTTATTTATTGAATGAATCTCGTAGAAGTCCTTATACCGAAAAATTCACCTTATTTATTGAATGACCTCGTAGAAGTCCTTTATACCTCGAAAAATTCATCTATTTATTGGAATAACTTCGTAGAAGTCCTTATACCGAAATCTTCACCTTATTTATTGAATGACTTCTGTAGAAGTCCTTATACCGAAAAATTCACCTATTTATTGAATGACTCTCGTGGTGTAGTCCTTATACCGAAAAATTCACCTTATTTATTGAATGACCCTCGTGGAAGTCCTAATACCGAAAAATTCACCTTATTTATTGAAATGACCCCTTGTGAAGTCCTCTATACCGAAAAATTCACATCATTTGCCGAATACCTCGTAGTTCCAGTACCGAAAAATTCACCTTATTTATTGAAATGACCCTCGTAGAAGTCCTTATACCGAAAATTATTTGGTTGAATGGTCTCGCAGAAGTCCTTATACCGAAAAATTCACCTTATTTATTGAATGACCTTTGTAGAAGTCCTTATACCGAAAATTCACCTTATTTATTGAATGATCTTCGTAGAAGTCCTTATACCGAAAAATTCACCTATTTATTGAATGACCCTCGTAGAAGTCCTTATACCGAAAAATTCAATTTTGTCATTGTCTTATTCCTCGTAGAAGTCCTTATACCGAAAAATTCACCTTATTTATTGAATGACCTCGTAGAAGTCCTTATACCGAAAAAATTCACCTTATTTATTGAATGATCTTTGTAGAAGTCCTTATGCATCAGTGCACCACATCATTTATTGAATGACCCTTGTAGAAGTCCTTATACCGAAAAATTCACCTTATTTATTGAATGACCCTGAAGTCCTTAGCATCGAAAAAATCGCCACCATATTTATTGAATGACCCTTGTAGAAGTCCTCCGGTACCGAAAAATTCACATTATTTATTGAATGGACCTCGTAGAAGTCCTTATACCGAAAATTCACCTTATTTATTGAATTAGACCTTTTGTAGAAGTCCTTATACCGAAAAATTCACCTTATTTATTGAATGACCTCGTAGAAGTCCTTATACCGAAAAATTCACCTTATTTATTGAATGACTTTCGCAGAAGTCCTTATACCGAAAAATTCACCTTATTTATTGATTGATCCTCGTAGAAGTCCTTATACCGAAAAATTCGATTTTATTTATTGAATGACCCTCGTAGAAGTCCTTATACCGAAAAATCTACATTATTATTGAATGATTCTAGAAGTCCTTATACCGAAAAATTCACCTTATTTATTGAATGACCCTCGTAGAAGTCCTTATACCGAAAAATCTACATCACTATTAATGGACCTCAGAGAAGTCCTTATACCGAAAAATTCACCTTATTTATTGAATGACCCTTGTAGAAGTCCTTATACCGAAAAATTCACCTTATTTATATTGAATGACCCTTGTAGAAGTCCTTATACTGAAAAATTCACCTTTATTTATTGAATTAATCTTTCGTAGAAAGTCTCATACCGAAAAATTCACCTTATTTATTGAATGACCCTTGTAGAAGTCCTTATACCGAAAAAATTCACCTTATTTATTGAATGACCCTCGTAGAAGTCCTTATACCGAAAAATTCACCTTATTTATTGAATGACCCTCGTAGTCCTTATAACGGTGTACCCACCTTATTTATTGAATGACCCTGTAGAAGTCCTCACCGAAAAAATTCAATTATTTATTGAATGACCTCGTAGAAGTCCTTATACTGAAAAATTCACCTTATTTATTGAATGACCCTCATAGAAGTCCTTATACCGGAAAATTCACCTTATTTATTGAATTATTCCTCGTAGAAGTCTCGGTGTCTAAAAATTCACATCATTTATTGAATGACCCTTGTAGAAGTCCTTATACTGAAAAATTCACCTTATTTATTGAATTATCTCTTTGTAGAAGTCCTTTATACCATGAAAATTCACCTTATTTATTGGAATGGTCTCTGTAGAAGTCCTTATACCGAAAAATTCACCTATTTATTAAATGACCCTCGTAGAAGTCCTTATACCGAAAAATTCACATCATTTATTGAATGGTCTTCGTAGAAGTCCTTATACCGAAAATTCCACATCATTTATTGAATGACCCTCGTAGAAGTCCTTATACCGAAAAATTCACCTTATTTATTGAATGACCCTTGTAGAAGTCCTTATACCGAAAATCACACTATTTATTGAAGGAAACTCGTAGAAGTCCTTTGCACGAAAAAATTTTCACTCCACGTATTACGTCGCCCTCGTAGAAGTCCTTATACTGAAAAATTCACCTTATTTATTGAATGACTCTCGTAGAAGTCCTTATACCGAAAAATTCACCCGATTTATTGAATAACCCCTTGTAGGAGTCTCAAAATTTTGAAAAATCACCTTATATTATTGAATGACCTCGTAGAAGTCTCACGAAAAAATTCACCTTATTTATTGAATGACCGTAGAAGTCCTTATACCGAAAAATTCACCTTATTTATTGAATGACCCTGTAGAAGTCCTTATACCGAAAAATTCACCTTATTTATTGAATGACTCTCGTAGAAGTCCTTATACCTGAAAAAATTCACCTTATTTATTGAATGACTCTCAGAAGTCCTTATACCGAAAAATTCACCTTTTATTTATTGAATAACCCTCGTAGAAGTCCTTATACTGAAAAATTCACCTTTATTTATTAATGACTCTAGAAGTCCTTATACCGAAAAATTCACCTTATTTATTGAATGACCTTCGTAGAAGTCCTTATACCGGGAAAATTCACCTTATTTATTGAATGACCTCGTAGAAGTCCTTATACCGAAAAATTCACCTTTATTTATTGAATGACTCTCGTAGAAGTCCTTATACCGAAAAATTCACCTTATTTATTGAATAACCTCGTAGAAGTCCTTATACCGAAAAATTCACCTTATTTATTGAATGACCCTCGTAGAAGTCCTTATACTGAAAATTCACCTTATTTATTGAATGACCCTCGTAGAAGTCCTTATACCGAAAAAATTCACCTTATTTATTGAATGACCCCAGAAGTCCTTATACCGAAAAATTCACCTTATTTATTGAATGACCTTTTGTAGAAGTCCTTATACTGAAAAATTCACCTTATTTATTGAATGACCTCGTAGAAGTCCTTATACCGAAAAATTACCCTTATTTATTGGACGATTTCTAGAAGTCCCTTATACCGAAAATTCACTTTATTTATTGAATGACCCTCGTAGAAGTCCTTATAC
Organism: Ascarosepion bandense; assembly: GCA_037127315.1. Taxonomy (NCBI): domain Eukaryota; kingdom Metazoa; phylum Mollusca; class Cephalopoda; order Sepiida; family Sepiidae; genus Ascarosepion; species Ascarosepion bandense. The sequence goes on along the minus strand of JBBBDQ010000724.1, from coordinate 1,234,087 downwards.
TGAAAAATTCACCTTATTTATTAACGACCTTTGTAGAAGTCCTTATACTGGAAAATTCACCTTATTTATTGAATGACCTTTGTAGAAGTCCTTATACCGAAAATTCTACATCATTTATTGAATGACCCTTGTAGAAGTCATTACCGAAAAATTCACCTTATTTATTGAATGACCCTCGTAGAAGTCCTTATACCGAAATCACCTTATTTATTGAATATCCTTGTAGAAGTCCTTATACCGAAAAATTCACATTATTTATTGAATGACCCTGTGTGTGTCCGCATCGAAAAATTCACCTTATTTATTGAATGACCCTCGTAGAAGTCCTTATACCGAAAAATTCACCTATTTATTGAATGACCCTCGTAGAAGTCCTTATACCGAAAAAATCGTCCTTTATTTATTGAATGATCCTCGTAGAAGTCCTTATACGGAAAAATTCACCTTATTTATTGAATGACCTCGTAGAAGTCCTTATAACGAAAAATTCACCTTATTTATTGAATGACCTTCGTAGAAGTCCTTATACCGAAAAATTCATTATTTATTGAATGACCCTCGTAGAAGTCCTTATACCGAAAAATTCACCTTATTTATTGGAATATCCTCGTAGAAGTCCCCCTACCGAAAAATTCACATCATTTATTGAATGACCTCTTTGTAGAAGTCCTTATACCGAAAAATTCACCTTATTTACGAATGACCTTGTAGAAGTCCTTATACCGAAAAATTCACCTTATTTATTGAATGACCCTTGTAGAAGTCCTTATACCGAAAAATTCACCTTATTTATTGAACACCTTCGTAGAAGTCCTTTATATGCACCACCTTATTTATTAACACTTTGTAGAAGTCCTTATACCGAAAAATTCACCTTATTTATTGAATGACCCTCGTAGAAGTCCTTATACCGAAAAATTCACCTTATTTATTGAATGACCTTCGTAGAAGTCCTTATACCGAAAAATTCACCTTATTTATTGAATGACCCTCGTAGAAGTCCTTATACCGAAAAATTCGACTATTTATTGAATGACCTTCGTAGAAGTCCTTATACCGAAAAATTCACCTTATTTATTGAATGACCCTCGTAGAAGTCCTTATACCGAAAAATTCACCTTATTTATTGAATGACCTCGTAGAAGTCCTTATACCGAAAAATCACCTTATTTATTGAATGATCCTCGTAGAAGTCTCATACCGAAAAATTCACCTTATTTATTGAATGACCTCGTAGAAGTCCTCGAGAATGAAAAACTTGAATTTATTTATTGAATGACACTCGTAGAATTCCTTATACCGAAAAAATTCACCTTATTTATTGAATGACCTTCGTAGAAGTCCTTATACCGAAAAATTCACCTTATTTATTGAACGACCTTGTAGAAGTCATTATACCGAAAAATTCACATCATTTATTGAATGACCCTCGTAGAAGTCCTTAACGAAAAAATCACACCTTATTTATTGAATGACCTTGTAGAAGTCCTTATACCGAAAATCTACCTTTATTTATTGAATGACCTCGTAGAAGTCCTTATACCGAAAAATTCACCTTATTTATTGAATGACCCTTGTAGAAGTCCTTATACCGAACACCTTATTTATTGAATGACCCTTGTAGAAGTCCTTATACTGAAAAATTCACCTTATTTATTGAATGACCTTTGTAGAAGTCCTTATACCGAAAAATTCAATTTATTTATTGAATGACCCTTGTAGAAGTCCTTATACCGAAAAATCTTACCTTATTTATTTAATGACCCTTGTAGAAGTCCTTATACCGAAAAATTCACCTATTTATTGAATGACCCTCGTAGAAGTCCTCATACCGAAAATTCACATCATTTATTGAATGACCCTCGTAGAAGACCTTATACCGAAAAATTCACATCATTTATTAATATCCGTAGAAGTCCTTATACTGAAAAATTCACCTTTGGTTTATTGAATGACCTTGTAGAAGTCCTTATACCGAAAAATTCAAATTTATTTATTGAATAACCTCGTAGAAGTCCTTTATACCGAAAAATTCATCTTATTTATTGAATGACCCTCGTAGAAGTCCTTATACCGAAAAATCTACCTTTATTTATTGAATGATTCTCGTAGAAGTCCTTATACCGAAAATTCACCTGATTTATTGAATAACCCTCGTAGAACTTGAGGAAAAATTCACCCTTATTTATTGAATGACCTCGTGAAGTCCTTATACCGAAAATCTACCTTATTTATTGAATGACCTCGTAGAAGTCCTTATACCGAAAAATTCACCTTATTTATTGAATGACCCCCAGAAGTCTTATGTCGAAAAATTCATCTATTTACGAATGACCCCTTGTAGAAGTCCTTATACCGAAAAATTCACCTATTTATTGAATGACTCTCGTAGAAGTCCTTATACCGAAAAATTCACTCTATTTATTGAATGACTCTCGTAGAAGTCCTTATAACGAAAAATTCACCTTTATTTATTGAATAACCCTCGTGGTAGTCCTTATACCGAAAAATTCACCTTATTTATTGAATGACTCTCGTATCCTTATACTGAAAAAATTCACCGGACAGCCGAATGACCCTCGTAGAAGTCCTTATACCGAAAAATTCACCTTATTTATTGAATGACCCTCGTGGTGGTCCTTATACCGAAAAAATCTAGTCTTATTTATTGAATGACTCTCGTAGAAGTCCTTATACCGAAAAATTCACCTTATTTATTGAATGACCCTCGTAGAAGTCCTTATACCGAAAAATTCACCTTATTTATTGAATGACCTCGAAGTCCTTATACCGAAAAATTCACCTTATTTATTGAATGACCTCGTAGAAGTCCTTATACCGAAAAATTCACCTTATTTATTGAATGACCTCGTAGAAGTCCTTATACCGAAAATTCACCTTATTTATTGAATGACCTCGCAGAAGTCCTTATACCGAAAAATTCACTCATTTATTGAATGACCCTTCGTAGAAGTCCTTATACCGAAAAATTCCGATCTATTTATTGAATGACCCCGTAGAAGTCCTTATACCAGTGGTCTACCTTATTGAATGACCCTCGTAGAAGTCTCACCGAAAAATTCAAATTATTTATTGAATGACCTCTTGAAGTCCTTATAATTAAAATTCACCTTATTTATTGAATGACCCTCGTAGAAGTCCTTATACCGAAAAATTCACCTTATTTATTGAATGACCCTCGTAGAAGTCCTTATATCGAAAAATTCACCTTATTATTGAATGACCTCGTAAAGTCCTTATACCGAAAAAATCTTACCCTTATTTATTGAAATGACCCTCGTAGAAGTCCTTATACCGAAAAATCTACCTTATTTATTGAATGACCCTCGGGAGAAGTCCTTATACCAGCACCACCTTATTTATTGAATGTATCCTCGTAGAAGTCCTTATACCGAAAAATTCACCTCATTTATTGAATGACCTCTCGTAGAAGTCCTTATACCGAAAAATTCAATTTTATTTTGTTGAATGACCCTCGTAGAAGTCCTTATACCGAAAAATTAATCTATTTGTTGACCCTCGTAGAAGTCCTTATACCGAAAAATTCACCTTATTTATTGAATACTCGTAGAAGTCCTACAACAAAAAATTCACCTTATTTATTGAATGACTTCGTAGAAGTCCTTATACCGAAAAATCTACCCGATATTAATGACTGTAGAAGTCCTTATACCAGAAAAAATTCACCGCATTACATTAAAGACCTTCGTAGAAGTCCTTATACCGAAAAAATCACCTTATTTATTGAATGACTTCGTAGAAGTCCTTTATACTGAAAAATACACCTTATTTATTGAAATGACACTCGTAGAAGTCCTTATACCGAAAAATACACCTTATTTATTGAATGACACTCGTAGAAGTCCTTATACCGAAAAAATCACCTTATTTATTGAAGACACTCGTAGAAGTCCTTATACCGAAAAATACAGCTTATTTATTGAATGACACTCGTAGAAGTCCTTATACCGAAAAATTCAACATCATTTATTGAATGACCTCGAGAAGTCCTTATACCGAAAAATACACCTTATTTATTGAATTGACACTCGTGGTAAAGTCCTATGCACTGAAAAATACACTCCGATGAATATCTATCCTTGTAGAAGTCCTTATACCGAAAAATCTTTATTTTATTGGAATGACCTTCGTAGAAGTCCTTATACCGAAAAATTCAATTCACGTATTGAAATGACCTTCGTGGAAGTCCTTATACCGAAAAATTCACCTTATTTATTGAATGACCCTCGTAGAAGTCCTTATACCGAAAAATTGAATAACTTTATTTATTGAATGACCCTCGTAGAAGTCCTTATACCGAAAATCTGACTCTTATTTATTGAATGACCCTCGGTAAAACTTACACGAAAAAATTCACCTTATTTATTGAATGACTTTCGTAGAAGTCTTATACCGTAAAATTCACCTTATTTGTTGAATGACCCTCGTAGAAGTCTTATACCGAAAAATTTTATTTATTGAATGACCTCGTAGAAGTCCTTTATACCGAAAAATTCAATTTTATTTATTGAATTAACTTTTAGAAGTCCTTATACTGAAAATTCACCTTATTTATTGAATGACCCTCGTAGAAGTCCTTATACCGAAAAATTCACCTATTTATTGAATGACCGTAGAAGTCCTTATACCGAAAAATACGGTTTATTTATTGAATGATCAAAGTCCTTATACCGAAAAATTCACATCATTTATTGAATAGATTCCCCGTAGAAGTCCATACCTAGAAAATACACCTTATTTATTGAATAGACACTCGTAGAAGTCCTTATACCCAAAAAATACACCTTATTTATTGAATGACACCTTGTGGAAGTACTTACACGAAAAATACACCTTATTTATTGAATGACCCTCGTAGAAGTCCTTTATACCGAAAAATTCACATCATTTATTAACGACCTCGTAGGTCTCTATACCGAAAAATACAATCTATTTATTGAATGACACTCGTAGAAGTCCTTATACCGAAAATACACCTTATTTATTGAATGACACTCGGGGAAGTCCTTATACTGAAAAATTCACATCATTTATTGAATGACCCTTGTAGAAGTCCTTATACTGAAAAATTCACCTTATTTATTGAATGACACTCTCGTAGAAGTCCTTATACCGAAAAATTCACCTTATTTATTGAATGACCTCGTAAAGTCCTATACCGAAAATTCACCTTATTTATTGAATGACCCTCGTAGTCCTTATACCGAAAAATTCACCTTATACTTTATTGAATGACCTCGTAGAAGTCCTTATACCGAAAAATTCACCTTATTTATTGAATGACCCTCGTAGAAGTCCTTATACCGAAAAATACACCTTATTTATTGGAATGACACTCGTAGAAGTCCTTATACCGAAAAATTCACATCATTTATTGAATGACCTCGTAGAAGTCCTTATGACTGAAAATACACCATTATTGAATGACACTCGTAGAGTCCCTATACCGAAAAATACACCTTATTTATTGAATGACACTCGTAGAAGTCCTTATACCGAAAATACACCTTATTTATTGAATGACCCTCGTAGAAGTCCTTATACCGAAAAATTCACATCATTTATTGAATGACCCTCGTAGAAGTCCTTATACCGAAAAATACAGCTTATTTATTGAATGACACTCGTAGAAGTCCTTATACCCGAAAATACACCTTATTTATTGAATACACTCGTAGAAGTCCTTATACCGAAAAATCACATCATTTATTGAATGACCTCAGAAGTCCTTATACCGAAAAATTCACCTTATTTATTGAATGACACTTCCAGGAAGTCCTTATACCGAAAAATTCACCTTATTTGAATGACCTCGTAGAAGTCCTTATAATGAAAAATTCACCTTATTTATTGAATGACCCTCGTAGAAGTCCTTATACCGAAAAATTCACCTTATTTATTGAATGACCTTCGTAGAAGTCCTTATACCGAAAATTCACCTTATTTATTGAATGACCCTCGTAGAAGTCCTTATATCGAAAAATTCACCTTATTTATTGAATGACCTCGTAGAAGTCCTTATACCGAAAAAATCAATTCTATTTATTGAATGACCCCCGTAGAAGTCTCAAAGTACCGAAAAATTCTAATTATTTTATTGAATGACCCTCGTAGAAGTCCTTATACCGAAAAATTCACATCATTTATTGAATGACCCTTGTAGAAGTCCTTATACCGAAAAATTCACCTTATTTATTGAATGATTCCTTGTAGAAGTCCTTATACCGAAAAATACACCTTATTTATTGAATGACCCTTGTAGAAGTCCTTATACCGAAAAATTCACCTATTTATTGAATGGCCCTCGTAGAAGTCCTTATACCGAAAAATCTACCTTATTTATTGAATACCCTTGTAGAAGTCCTTATACCGAAAAATTCACCTGATTATTGAATGACCTCGTAGAAGTCCTTATACCGAAAAATTCACCTTATTTATTGAATGACCCTCGTAGAAGTCCTTATACTGAAAAATTCACCTTATTTATTGAATGACCCTCGTAGAAGTCCTTATACCGAAAAATTCAATCACAGTTTATTGAATGATCTCGTAGAAGTCCTTATACCGAAAAATTCACCTTATTTATTGGAATGAAATCCTCGTAGAAGTCCTTATACCGAAAAATTCACCTTATTTATTGAATGACCCTCGTAGAAGTCCTATACTGAAAAATTCACCTTATTAACACCCTCGTAGAAGTCCTTATACCGAAAAATTCACCTTATTTATTGAATGACCCTGTAGAAGTCCTTATACCGAAAAATTCACCTTATTTATTGAATGACACTCGTAGAATTCCTTATACCGAAAAATTCACCTTATTTGTTTTAGCCGACCTCGTAGAAGTCCTTATACCGGTAAATTCACCTTATTTATTGAATTGATCTTTGTAGAAGTCATTATACCGAAAAATTCGCCATCATTTATTGAATGGACCTCGTAGAAGTCCATGTCGAAAAATTCAAATTTATTTATTGAATGACCCTTGTAGAAGTCCTTATACCGAAAAATTCACCTTATTTATTGAATGACCTCGTGGAAGTCCTTATACCGAAAAATTCACCTTATTTATTGAATGCACTTTTGTAGAAGTCCTTATACCGGAAAATTCACCTTATTTATTGAATGACCCTTGTAGAAGTCCTTATACCGAAAAATTCACCTTATTTATTGAATGACCTTGTAGAAGTCTATACCGAAAATTTTATTTATTGAATGACCCTTGTAGAAGTCCTTATACCGAAAAATTCACCTTATTTATTGGAATGACCTTTGTAGAAGTCCTTATACCGAAAAATTCACCTTATTTATTGAATGACCCTCGTAGAAGTCCTCATACCGAAAAATTCACATCATTTATTGATCGACCCTCGTGGAAGACCTTATAATTTCGAAAAATCACATCATTTATTGAATGACCCTCGTAGAAGTCCTTATACCGGAAAATTCACCTTTATTTATTTAACAATGACCTTGTAGAAGTCCTTATACCGAAAAATTCAACTATTTATTGAATAACCCTCGTAGTGTCCTTACCAGGAAAAATTCACCTTATTTATTGAATGACCCTCGTAGAAGTCCTTATACCGAAAAATTCACTTATTTATTGAATGACTCTCAAAGTCCTTATACCGAAAAATTCACCTGATTTATTGAATAACCTCGTATAGTCCTTATACTGAAAAATCTACCTTATTTATTGAATGACCTCGTAGAAGTCCTTATACCGAAAATTCACCCTACGATGAACACCTCGTAGAAGTCCTTATACCGAAAAATTCACCTTATTTATTGAATGACCCTCGTAGAAGTCCTTATACCGAAAAATTCACCTTATTTATTGAATGACCTCGTAGAAGTCCTTATAATGAAAAAAATTCACCTTATTTATTGAATGACCCTCGTAGAAGTCCTTATAACGAAAAATTCACCTTATTTATTGAATGACTCTCGTAGAAGTCCTTATACCGAAAAATTCAATTATTTATTGAATAAACTCTTCGTAGAAGTCCTTATACCGAAAAATTCAATTTTATTTATTGAATGACTCTCGTAGAAGTCCTTATACTGAAAATTCACCTTATTTATTGAATGACCTCTCGTAGAAGTCCTTATACCGAAAAATTCACCTTATTTATTGAATGACCTCGTAGAAGTCCTTATACCGAAAAATTCACCTTATTTATTGAATGATTCTCGTAGAAGTCCTTATACCGAAAAATTCACCTTATTTATTGAATGACCCTCGTAGAAGTCCTTATACCGAAAAATTCACCTTATTTATTGAATGACCCTCGTAGAAGTCCTTATACCGAAAAATTCACCTTATTTATTGAATGACCCTCGTAGAAGTCCTTATACCGAAAAATTCACCTATTTATTGAATGACCCTCGTAGAAGTCCTTATACCGAAAATTCACCTTATTTATTGAATGACCCTCGCAGAAGTCCTTATACCGAAAATTCACCTTATTTATTGAATGACCCTCGTAGAAGTCCTTATACCGAAAATTCACCTTATTTATTGAATGACCCTTGTAAGAAGTCTCCATACCGAAAAATTCACTCTTATTTATTACGACCCTCGTAGAAGTCCTTATACCGAAAAATTCACCTTATTTATTGAATGACCCTCGTAGAAGTCCTTATACCGAAAAATTCACCTTATTTATTGAATGACCTCTTGGAAGTCTCCATACCTGGAAAATTCACCTTATTTATTGAATGACCCTCGTAGAAGTCCTTATACCGAAAAATTCACCTTATTTATTGAATGACCTCGTGGAAGTCCTTATACCGAAAAAAATTCACCTTATTTATTGAATGACCCTGTAGTAGTCCTTATACCGAAAAATTCACCTTATTTATTGAATGACCTCGTAGAAGTCCTTATAATGAAAAATTCAATTTTATTTATTGAATGACCTCGTAGAAGTCCTTATACCGAAAAATTCACCTTATTTATTGAATGACCTCGTAGAAGTCCTTATACCGAAAAATTCACTTTATTTATTGGAATGACCCTCGTAGAAGTCTCAGCATACTGAAAAATTCACCTTTTATTTATTGAATGACCCTCGTAGAAGTCTTACACTGAAAAATTCACCTTATTTATTGAATGACCTCGTAGAAGTCCTTATACCGAAAAATTCACCTTATTTATTGAATGACCTCGTAGAAGTCCTTATACCGAAAAATTCACCTTATTTATTGAATGACCCTCGTAGAAGTCCTTATACCGAAAAATTCACCTTATTTATTGAATGACCCTCGTAGAAGTCCTTATACCGAAAAATTCACCTTATTTATTGAATGACCTCGTAGAAGTCCTTATACCGAAAAATACACCTTATTTATTGAATGACACTCGTAGAAGTCCTTATACCGAAAAATACATCTATTTATTGAATGACACTCGTAGAAGTCTCCATACCGAAAAATTCACATCATTTATTGAATGACCCTCGTAGAAGTCCTTATACCGAAAAATTCACTCATTTATTGAATGACACTTCGTAGAAGTCCTTATACCGAAAAATACAGCTTATTTATTGAATGACACCGTAGAAGTCCTTATACCGAAAAATTCATACTTATCATTAGAATGACCGTAGAAGTTCACAGTACTGAAAAATACACCTTATTTATTGAATGACACTCGTAGAAGTCCTTATACCGAAAAATACACCTTATTTTTATTAAATGACCCTTGTAGAAGTCCTTATACCGAAAAAAAATTCACCTTATTTATTGAATGACCCTCGTAGAAGTCCTTATACTGAAAATTCACCTTATTTATTGAATGACCCTCGTAGAAGTCCTTATAATGGCGGACCCACCTTATTTATTGAATGACCTCGTAGAAGTCCTTATACTGAAAAATTCACCTTATTTATTGAATGACCCCGTAGAAGTCCTTATACCGAAAAATTCACCTTATTTATTGAAACGACCCTTGTAGAAGTCCTTGCTACCGAAAAATTCACCTTATTTATTGAATATACCCTCGTAGAAGTCCTTATACTGAAAAATTCACCTTATTTGTTGAATGACCCTCGTAGAAGTCCTTATACCGAAAAAATTCACCTTATTTAATATTGAATGACCCTCGTAGAAGTCCTTATACCGAAAAATTCACCTTATTTACGAATGACCCTCGTAGAAGTCCTTATACCGAAAATTCCACCTTATTTATTGAATGACCTCGTAGAAGTCCTTATACCGAAAAATTCACCTTATTTATTGAATGACCTCGTAGAAGTCCTTATACCGAAAAGAAAATTATTTATTGAATGACACTCGTAGAAGTCCTTATACTGAAAAATTCACATCATTTATTGAATGACCCTCGTAGAAGTCCTTATACCGAAAAATACACCTTATTTATTGAATGACACTCGTAGAAGTCCTTATACTGCAAAATACACCTTATTTATTGAATGACACCTGAAAGAAGTACTTATACCGAAAAATACACTATTTATTGAAATGACCTTCGTAGAAGTCTCATACCGAAAAATTCACATCATTGGTTGAATGACCCTCGTAGAAGTCCTTATACCGAAAAATACACCTTATTTATTGAATGACACTCGTAGAAGTCCTTATACCGAAAAATACACTCTTATTTATTGAATGACACTCGTAGAAGTCCTTATACCGGAAAATTCACATCATTTATTGAATGACCCTTGTAGAAGTCCTTATACCGAAAAATTCACCTTATTTATTGAATGACACTCGTAGAAGTCCTTATACTGAAGAAAAATTCACCTTATTTATTGAATGACCCTCGTAGAAGTCCTTATACCGAAAAATTCACCTTATTTATTGAATGACCTCGTAGAAGTCCTTATACCGAAAAATTCACCTTATTTATTGAATGACCTCGTAGAAGTCCTTATACCGAAAAATTCATCACCTATTTATTGAATGACCTCGTAGAAGTCCTTATACCGAAAAATACACCTTATTTATTGAATGACACCTGTAGAAGTCTCCATACCGAAAAAATTCACATCATTTATTGAATGACCCTCGTAGAAGTCCTTATACCGAAAAATACACCTTATTTATTGAATGACACTCGTAGAAGTCCTTATACCGAAAAATACACCTTATTTATTGAATGACACTCGTAGAAGTCCTTATACCGAAAAATACACCTTATTTATTGAATGACCTCGTAGAAGTCCTTATACCGAAAAATTCACATCATTTATTGAATGACCCTCGTAGGTAAGTCCATACCTGAAAATACAGCTTACTTATTGAATGACACTTGGAGAAGTCCCTATACTGAAAAATACACCTTATTTATTGAATGACACTCGTAGAAGTCCTTATACCGAAAATTCACATCATTTATTGAATGACCCTTGTAGAAGTCCTTATAATGGAAAAATTCACCTTTATTTATTGAATGACACTCGTAGAAGTCCTTATACCGAAAAAATTCACCTTTATTTATTGAATGACCCTCGTAGAAGTCCTTATACCGAAAAATTCACCCTATTTATTGGAATGACCTCGTAGAAGTCCTTATACCGAAAATTCACCTGATTATTGAATGACCTCGTAGAAGTCCTTTATACTGCCAGTGCATCTGCCCTTATTTATTGAATGACCCTTGTAAAGTCCTTATACCGAAAAAATTCACCTTATTTATTGAATGACCCTCGTAGAAGTCCTTATACCGAAAAATTCACCTTATTTATTGAATGACCTCGTAGAAGTCCTTCAGAGCATCGAAAAATCACACCTTATTTATTGAATGACCCCCGTAGAAGTCCTTATACCGAAAAATTCACCTTATTTATTAATGACCTCGTAGAAGTCCTTATAATTGAAAAATCTTCCAATTATTTATTGAATGACCTCGTAGAAGTCCTTATACCGAAAATTCACCTTATTTATTGAATGACCCTTGTAGAAGTCCTTATACCGAAAAATACACCTTATTTATTGAATGACACTCGTAGAAGTCCTTATACCGAAAAATACACCTTATTTATTGAATGACACTCGTAGAAGTCCTTATACCGAAAATACACCTTATTTATTGAATGACACCCGTAGAAGTCCTTATACCGAAAATTCACATCATTTATTGAATGACCTCGTAGAAGTCCTTATAACGAAAAATACACCTTATTTATTGAATGACACTCGTAGAAGTCCTTATACCGAAAAATACACCTTATTTATTGAATGACACTTGTAGAAGTCCTTATACCGAAAAATTCATCATTTATTGAATGACCCTCGTAGAAGTCCCTTATACCCGAAAAATACACCTTATTTATTGAATGACACTCTGTAGAAGTCCTTATACTGAAAAATACACCTTATTTATTGAATGACCCTTGTAGAAGTCCTTATACCGAAAAATTCACTCTGCTTTATTGAATGACCCTCGTAGAAGTCCTTATACCGAAAAAATTCACCTTATTTATTGAATGACCCTCGTAGAAGTCCTTATACCGAAAAATTCACCTTATTTATTGAATGACCCTCGTAGAAGTCCTTATACCGCGTAATTCAATTATTTATTGGAATGACCCCCGTAGAAGTCCTTATACCGAAAAATTCACCTTATTTATTGAATGACCCTGTAGAAGTCCTTATACCGAAAAAATTCACCTTATTTATTGAATGACCTCGTAGAAGTCCTTATACCGAAAAATTCACCTTATTTATTGAATGACCTCGTAGAAGTCCTTTATACTGAAAATTCACCTTATTTATTGAATGACCCTCGTAGAAGTCCTTATACCGAAAAAAATTCACCTTATTTATTGAATGACACTCGTAGAAGTACTTATACCGAAAAATTCACCTTATTTATTGAATGACCCTCGTAGAAGTCCTTATACCGAAAAATTCACCTTATTTATTGAATGACCCTCGTAGAAGTCCTTATACCGAAAAATACACCTTATTTATTGAATGACACTCGTAGAAGTCCTTATACCGAAAAATTCACATCATTTATTGAATGACCCTCGTAGAAGTCCTTATACCGAAAAATACACCTTATTTATTGAATGACACTCGTAGAAGTCCTTATACCGAAAAATACACCTTATTTATTGAATGACACTCGTAGAAGTCCTTATACCGAAAAATACACCTTATTTATTGAATGACCCTCGTAGAAGTCCTTATACCGAAAAATTCACATCATTTATTGAATGACCCTCGTAGAAGTCCTTATACCGAAAAATACACCTTATTTATTGAATGACACTCGTAGAAGTCCTTATACCGAAAAATACACCTTATTTATTGAATGACACTCGTAGAAGTCCTTATACCGAAAAATTCACATCATTTATTGAATGACCCTTGTAGAAGTCCTTATACCGAAAAATTCACCTTATTTATTGAATGACACTCGTAGAAGTCCTTATACCGAAAAATTCACCTTATTTATTGAATGACCCTCGTAGAAGTCCTTATACCGAAAATTCACCTTATTTATTGAATGACCCTCGTAGAAGTCCTTATACCGAAAAATTCACCTTATTTATTGAATGACCCTCGTAGAAGTCCTTATACCGAAAAATTCACCTTATTTATTGAATGACCCTCGTAGAAGTCCTTATGCCGAAAAATACACCTTATTTATTGAATGACACTTAGAAGTCCTTATACCGAAAAATTCACATCATTTATTGAATGACCCTTGTAGAAGTCCTTATAACCGAAAAATTCACCTTATTTATTGAATGACACTCGTAGAAGTCCTTATACCGAAAATTCACCTTATTTATTGAATGACCTCGTAGAAGTCCTTATACCGAAAAATTCACCTTATTTATTGAATGACAATTTCAGAAGTCCTTATACCTGAAAATACACCTTATTTATTGAATGACCTCGTAGAAGTCCTTATACCGAAAAATTCACATCATTTATTGAATGACCTCGTAGAAGTCCTTATACCGAAAAATACACCTTATTTATTGAATGACACTCTTAAGAAGTCCTTATACCGAAAAATACACCTTATTTATTGAATGACACTCGTAGAAGTCCTTATGTCGAAAAATACACCTTATTTATTGAATGACACTGTAGAAGTCCTTATACCGAAAAATACACCTTATTTATTGAATGACACTCGTAGAAGTCTCAGTACCGAAAAAATTCACATCATTTATTGAAATTTAGGACCCTTGTAGAAGTCCTTATACCGAAAAATTCACCTTATTTATTGAATGACACCGTAGAAGTCCTTATACCGAAAAATTCACCCTTATTTATTGAATGACCCTCGTAGAAGTCCTTATACCGAAAATTCACCTTATTTATTGAATGACCTCGTAGAAGTCCTTATACCGAAAAATTCACCTTATTTATTGAATGACCTCGTAGAAGTCCTTATACCGAAAATTCACCTTATTTATTGAATGACCTCGTAGAAGTCCTTATACCGAAAAATACACCTTATTTATTGAATGACACTCGTAAAGTCCTTACACCGAAAAATTCACATCATTTATTGAATGACCCTTGTAGAAGTCCTTATACCGAAAAATTCACCTTATTTATTGAATGACACTCGTAGAAGTCCTTATACCGAAAAATTCAATTTTTATTTATTGGAATGACCCCTGCAGTAGTCCTTATACCGAAAAATTATTTATTGAATGACACTCGTAGAAGTCCTTATACCGAAAAATACACCTTATTTATTGAATGACCCCGTAGAAGTCCTTATACCGAAAAATTCACATCATTTATTGAATGACCCTCGTAGAAGTCCTTATACCGAAAAATACACCTTATTTATTGAATGACACCAGAAGTCCTTATACTGAAAAATACACCTTATTTATTGAATGACACTCGTAGAAGTCCTTATACCTGGAAAATACACCTTATTTATTGAATGACAACGTAGAAGTCCTTATACCGAAAATTCACATCATTTATTGAATGACCCTCGTAGAAGTCCTTATACCGAAAAATTCACCTTATTTATTGCTGAATGACCCTGTAGAAGTCCTTATACCGAAAAATTCATGATCATTTATTGAACGACCCTTGTAGAAGTCCTTATATCGAAAATTCACCTTATTTATTGAATGACCCTTGTAGAAGTCCTTATACCGAAAAATTCACCTTATTTATTGAATGACCCTCGTAGATAGATAGATAGATAGATAGATAGATAGATAGATAGATAGATAGATAAAAAATATAAGAAAGAAAGAAAGAATTAATGAATGAATGAATGAATGAAATGAACTGACAGCGATAAATAGATATATATATATATAGACAAATGAATAAAGAGTTTTCTACTAACCTGATTTTGCAAAAAATCTTTAATTTCCGTGCTTTGTCGTTTAATATCCTTGTTTATTTCCCTGTTGTTTTCCTTCGCCTTCTCCACTCCGGCTCGATTGGTTCCGAAATCGACACTTTCGATATCGTCCTACAATAAAGAAGCAATTACATATATTAATAAATCACTAACACATCCAAAAGAAACCGACTCTCTCTGGCCTGATATAAGATTGTTACATTTGTGTAAATCGTGTGACACGTTGGCAATTGTAAGACAATCGTGCCTTTTCACCTGGGATCGAACGCTGATCGCTGGCTTCGATGGAAATCAGAAACAATGGCAAGCTAAGAACGAGAAAGGAAACTGATTTTAAGAATAAAAAGATACTTTAGATAAATTAAAATGTAATGACCACGAAATATTCATTTAATCAAGTTGGTTTGTAAATATAAACTGGAGAAAAAAGATGCAAAATTAAAAACATTGGACAGGAAAGAAACGCTAAAAGAAACGCATAAACTAATTAAAAATTAATTTCAAAATTTTTCTTGATGAACTTAGAACTAAATTGGATGGACATGATGGCTGAGTTGGTCTTTCATGGAAATAATTATACAAGACGAGTTAGAAAACAAACGGTTTCTTCGTTTCCATTGGTAATTTAGTTTTGTTGCTTAATCTTTGAAATTTATTAATGATCTTTAAAAATATCTAATCAAAAGTTGAATTCAGGTTTATCTTTAATAAGGGTTGACCAAAAACTGAATTCAGACTGATCTTTCACAAGGGTTGATTAAAAGCTGAATTCAGCTTTATCTTTAACAAGGGTTGAATAAAAGCTGAAGTATAGTTGATCTTTAATAAGGGTTGATCAAAAACTGCGTTCAGGTTGATCTTTAATAAGGGTTGACCAAAAACTGAATTCAGGTTAATCTTTAACAAAGGTTGATTAAAAGCTGAATTCAGCTTTATCACTAACAAGGGTTGATTAAAAGCTGAAGTATAGTTGATCTTTAATAAGGGCTGATCAAAAACTGTGTTCAGGTTGATCTTTAATAAGGGTTGATTAAAAGCTGAATTCAGGTTTATCTTTAACAATGGTTGATTAAAAGTTGAAGTATATTTGATCTTTAATAAGTGTTGATTAAAAGTTGAAGTAAGGTTGATCTTTAATAAGGATTGATCAAAAACTACTTTCAGGTTGATCTTTAATAAGAGTTCACCTTTAATAAGAGTTGATAAAAATCTGCATTCAGGTTGATCTTTAATATAGTTTAATCAAAAACTGAATTTCGGATGAGGTTGATCTTTAAGAAAAGAAGTTGATCTTGAATAAATGTTGGTCAAAAACTTATTCTCTCATTTAGACTGAGTTCAACTAGAGAAAGTTTAGACATTCATGACATTACAATCTTCCTTTATTCACCAAATAATCTCAGCCAGATTTTGCATTCAGAAGATGTTTTTGATTTTATTGTTATCGTCATAGAAGACGTACTTTTAATAACATTCCATTCTCACCCGAAATTAGAACTTCTTTCACTGGCCTTATTTTATGGGTCGCCTATCACGGCGCCAGATTACCTTGCCCGACAATGAAAACCAAGTCCTGTCCGCATCAAACTGAAATACGCTGACCCACTTTATTTTTTATGCCACAAATAATATCGACTATTATTGTCTCTTAAAGAGAGTCATGTTACTTGCTGTATTCATCGTAGGTAAGAATTCATTTTATAGTTTATTTTTGTTATCTTTTTTTTAAACATTCAAAACGTTGGTTAATTTTTTTTTTTATTCACTCATGTGTCCTTAAGGAGATAACTCATGACTGGATAAAGACGTTGGTTAGTTCCTGATTTGACTCTTAGAGTTGTGAGTTCAATACTAGGCTACAGCAGTGGTGAACAATAACTTGCAGGGTTAGAGGAAGCGTAACTCATGAATTCCAATCGAGGCTTCGCAAGGAATGAGATTGATATACTCCAGTGATTGTAATAAAGGGTTCGGTTCGAAATTCCTAGCACCTGAAGAAGGCCGGAGCATACAACGGCCGAAACGTTGTACAAATGGCAAGAACAAAGATGAGGACAATAGTCTGAATAATGTAAATATTGTAAATACCCCAGTGATTGTAATAAAGGGTTCGGTTCGAAATTCCTAGCACCTGAAGAAGACCGGAGTGTACAACGGCCGAAACGTCGTACAAATGGCAACAAAGATGAGGACAATAGTCCGAATAATGTAAATACTGTAAATGCTACCTTATCTCAGAAATATAGACAAATAGAATGATCTATTATTAAACGTCCTACAAATGGCAACAAAGATGAGGACAATAGTCCGAATAATGTAAATACTGTAAATACTACCTCATCTCAGAAATATAGACAAATACAATGATCTATTATTAAACGTCGTACAAATGGCAACAAAGATGAGGACAATAGTCCGAATAATGTAAATACTGTAAATACTACCTCATCTCAGAAATATAGACTAATAGAATGATCTATTATTAAACGTCGTACAAATGGCAAGAAAGATGAGGACAATTGTCTGAATAATGTAAATACTGTAAATACTACCTCATCTCAGAAATATAGACAAATAGAATGATCTATTATTAAACGTCGTACAAATGGCCACAAAGATGAGGACAATAGTCCGAATAATGTAAATACTGTAAATACTACCTCATCTCAGAAATATAGACAAATAGAATGATCTATTATTAAACGTCGTACAAATGGCAACAAAGATGGGGACAATAGCCTGAATAATGTAAATACTGCAGTGTTCGGAGTATACTGCCTGAAATCACTAGGCTTTGCCTCGATTTTCGTTATACAATTAGACGATTAGCCTGGTGATTGTAGACATTTTTTTTTGTTTGTTTTGTTTTAATCATATCACCCCAAGCAAGGCGATAACGCCACTGATGCGCAGGGGGCTACGTAAGGGTAAAAAGAATGGAAAAGAAAAAGTCGGAAACCACATCCTAAACAGGGAACAAGAGATGAGCCTCTTCACCTGTTCAATAGACGTGGGTGGAGTGTGAACCGGACGATAGTTTAGTCTATCTACTCCAATTGAAAAAAAAAGAAAAAAAAGAAAAGAGTGAAAAGATTGGAAAAGAGAAAACCGGAAACCGCATCCTAAACAGAAAACAAGGGATGAGCCTCTTCACCTGTTCAATGATGTGGGTGGAGTGTGAACCGGGCGATAGTTTAGTTTAGTCTATCTACTCCAATTATAAATTAAATATGACAAAAAGGACTCATTACTCGGAACTCTGCATTCATGTTACAATCGTTAGGTTCAACATCAATCTGAAATTATCACGTAATATAGCAGTCATTTGAATGCCATACGTGATACACGTTTGAACGACCATGTCTCTTTTTTGATCGATGACTGACTAACCGGGAGATTTTTCTGCAGTAGATGTCATACGTTAAACACACTTGGTCGATCATGTTTCGAAAGAGATAGGACTGACTGGGCAGATTTTAGCGCAGTAGGTTGCCATTACTTTCTGATTGCAAGCCAAGTCTATAGAAGCCAATTTCTCCTGCCATTTAACTCATCTCTGAAGGGAGAAAAGATAGATTATATTACATCACTATATTAAGTATAATAAGTGGGGGATCAGTTTATCACTTCATAATAATAGAAAACCGACCCCCCACTTTTTGCCCAGTAGAAGTTTTAATTATGTTTCCAACTATTATATTCAGTCAGTCAGTTAGGTGCCATACGTGATACAAGCTTTGGGCGATCATGTCTCAAAAGAGACATCACTGATTGGGCAAAAGTTTATCCCGCACTAGGTTGCTATTGCTTTCTGCGGAAGCCTGGTTGCCAGCCAAAGCTATAGAACCCAATCTGTTCTATTATTCAATCAATAACTGATGGGAGAAGAAATAGATTATATGACATTATTATATTAAGTATAATAAGTGGGGGATCAGTTTATCACTTCATAATAATAGAAAACAGACCCCCAATTTATGCCCAGTAGAAGTTTTAATTATGTTTCCGGCTATTATATTCAATCAGTGAGTTAAGTGCCATACGTGATACACACTTGAGCGATGATCTTGACTGACTAGGCAGATTTTCCCGCAGTAGGTTGCCATTAGTTTGTGCGATAGACTGGTTGTCAACCAAGGCTATAGAACCCAATATCTCCTGCTACTCATATAGCTGGAAAGAGAAGAGATGAATTAATCCAAGGGTATTTGCACGTAAGTTTGCAACAAATTCAACTGGAATTCGAACTCGCCTCTCTAATTTCTCAATCCGAGTCGATATTCAGTGCACCACAACGTATGTAATTCGCTAAAAAAGGAAGATGTCATGATGAAAAACTGCTCTAGACGTGATAAAAATAATTTTTTCGTCAAAATCTTTGTTATTATTAAGAAAAAACGCCAAAGAAATATTTATTATTAAATTATATTTATAATCCTTTTTGAAAAATTTCGTTATAAATATCTGGGTAAATTTTTGTTTTGTTTCCCGAAGACCTTTACCCCATCAAATCTTTTCTAAACTTCCTTAATTACGTGCAAATGTATATGCTGAACTCAAATCGATAATTTTTTAATGAAGAAACCTAACTTTTTTCCATTTATCGACCAGAATAAAATCGGACTATATCTCACCCCTTACCACCGTTCTCCTATTTGATTTACCGCTGAATGACTTGAGGCGTAGGGTCCTTTTCTCTGCCTGTTTTCTTTTTTTTTTTTCAGCAGATAATCCGTGATTTGTTTGGTTTCGGAAGTCAATTTCCGCGCGGTAATCACCAAAAGGAAGTAAATTGGTCGCAAAATCAGCTAACTACGCGTGAAGTCGTTCTGCAGTGAATCACATGTTTTGAACTGTGGTTATCGGGTGAGATAAACAGCGAAAAGAAGTTCGATATTTTTCTGGTTGTAAACTGAAAAAAGGTAAGTTTCGTCAATAAACAATTATCGATACGAGTTCAGCATATACATTTGCATGGCAATAATGATGTATTGGTAAAGATTTGAAGGGGGTAAAGGCCTTCGGGGAACAAAACAAAAATTTACCAATATCTGCAAATAAATTCAACCACTGATGAAAACATCCCCGTGGCTTTTGTCAGGAATGGTGAGCTGCTACATTGTTGCATTCTCGTGAATTCTTGAATTCTTGCTTCTTTAAAATGGAATATGGTTTTTGGAAAGAAGAAACAGTCGGAAGGTGTTAGGTGTGGAGAATATGATGGTTGTTGGACCTGGAGAATATGTCAGTCAGTTAAGGGCCATACGTGATACACGCTTGGGCGATCATGTCTCGAAAGAGACATGACTGACCGGGCAGAAGATTTTCTATTCCTCTCTTTAAACTATAACTGAAGGAAGAAGAGACGGATTGTATTAATAAGTAGTTATTAGTGGGGGATCAGCTTATTACTTAATAACTATAGAAAACTGATCCCCCCCTTTTTGCCCAGTAGAATCTTTACTTATGTTTCCAACTATTATCTTTCTTCAGTCAGTTAAGTGCCATACGTGATACACGCTTTGGGCGATCATGTCTCGAAAGAGACATGAATGATTGGGCAGAAGATTATCTCGCAATAGGTTGCCATTACTTTCTGCAGTAGACTGGTTGCGAGCCAAGGCTAAAGAACCCAATCTATCCTGTTATTTAACCCATAACTGTAAGGAAGAGACGGATTAATACCTTTGCCAAGGGTATTTGTGCATAAGTGGATGCAAGGAATTCAACTAGAATTCGAACTCGGCTCCCCAATTTCTAGTTCCGAGCCGATATCCACTGCACCTGAACGTACATATGTGCTTGGCCAAAAACCGGTGTTCAAGCTATGGTTTCTGATAGAACTTCTGCTCTGTGGGGATTAGACCACACCCTACACACTTAACTTCCTTGCGCTGTTATAAAAGCGGAAATGAGCGAGAATATTGTAATTTAATGCGTATGCGTGACAAAGTTCAAGGTCAATCTGAATCAATTGAATTCACTGTCCGGTCTTTAGCCTCGTTATCACAGCAACAGTCCCGATATCAGCCTTTATATCCTTTCACAATGCAGCAGTTAAATTTCATTAAAAGATGTCATTCTATAATAATACCTTTAATATCATTAAAAAGGAATACTTACTTGTTCATTTTCCATCCAGTCCATATATTTTTTGATCTTAGACGTTCTTTCGTCGTCCATGTCAAGACTGTTCGATTTGTCCGGCACATACTTCGACTCTATGCTTTTCATGTTGTTCTGAAAGAAACAAATACATTCAAGCGTTATTATTATTATTATTATTATTATTATTATGTCATTTTCATGATATTTCGATTTCTGCTATGGTCGTACTACCTACCAAGTCTGCGGGAAGACCTAAGGCAGATCGTGGTGTGTTGTTATGGCTCCATTTCATGTTTTTTCTATCACCCCTAACATCCCTAGCGTTACACAGACAAAGTTCTCCTTAGTGTGTGGGCTGTACTTAACAAGACAATTTTTTGTATATCTCTTAAGCTGGGGTTTCCAAGGATTCTTTCAATGTGCTGTTTTGTTCAATTTTTTATCATTCCAAGTGCACCTACTATTACTGGCACGACTCTTGTTTTCAATTTCCACATTTTTTCTATTTCATTTTCCAGGTCTTTATATTTTGACAATTTTTCGAATTCCTTCGTTGCTATGTTAAAATCCGCTGGACAAGCCATATCAATAATAGGCAAGTTTTTTCTTTCTGGTTTTTATCTGTTTACAGAACGCACGATATCATCAGAAGGAATATTTAGTAAATATATAAAATTTTCATTACCTCTAAGGATTAAATATATATAACGACAACTATTTATTAAATAAATGCGTTAAGAGTGTTCGCCTTTTTAATGATTTCATATTTAGCAGCTAAGGTTTCCTAAAAGAATACGGCAATGCATTCATTCCCTCTGATGATTACATATATAACGGATAGGATTTATTAAATGTATACCTCAGAAAATTTATACCCTCCGATGATTACATATATAACGGATAGGATTTATCAAACAAATACATCAAATCTATTAATCCCTTTAATAATTACATATATAACGGCAAGGATTTATTAAATGTATACCTCAGAACTTTTATACCCTCCGATGATTACATATATAACGGATAGGATTTATTAAATGTATACCTTTTCGAAAATTTATACCCTCCGATGATTACATATATAACGGATAGGATTTATCAAACAAATACATCAAATCTATTAATCCCTTTAATAATTACATATATAACGGCAAGGTTTATTAAATGTATACCTCAGAACTTTTATACCCTCCGATGATTACATATATAACGGATAGGATTTATTAAATGTATACCTCAAAGAAAATTTATACCCTCCGATGATTACAAATATATAACGGATAGGATTTATCAAACAAATACATCAAATCTAATTAATCCCTTTATAATTACATATATAACGGCAAGGATTTATTAAATGTATACCTCAGAACTTTTATACCCTCCGATGATTACATATATAACGGATAGGATTTATTAAATGTATACCTCAGAAAATTTATACCCTCCGATGATTACATATATAACGGATAGGATTTATCAAACAAATACATCAAATCTATTAATCCCTTTAATAATTACATATATAACGGCAAGGATTTATTAAATGTATACCTCAGAACTTTTATACCCTCCGATGATTACATATATAACGGATAGGATTTATTAAATGTATACCTCAGAAAATTTATACCCTCCGATGATTACATATATAACGGATAGGATTTATCAAACAAATACATCAAATCTATTAATCCCTTTAATAATTACATATATAACGGCAAGGATTTATTAAATGTATACCTCAGAACTTTTATACCCTCCGATGATTACATATATAACGGATAGGATTTATTAAATGTATACCTCAGAAAATTTATACCCTCCGATGATTACATATATAACGGATAGGATTTATCAAACAAATACATCAAATCTATTAATCCCTTTAATAATTACATATATAACGGCAAGGATTTATTAAATGTATACCTCAGAACTTTCATACCCTCTGATGATTACATTTGTAACGGACTAGCAGTATAGCCCAGTGTTGCTCGGGTGTAATGAAAGCTTTAAAACTAATCCATGGTCCTGGAGATCAGACTCTATGGACGTTGGCACGAAAGACTAGAAAGCAATAGTTGTTTCCAGTTAAATCGAAACCGTAGACTGAAAGAAAAATGAATGGATGTAAGTCAAATTTTGATTTCCTGGTATCGATATCAAATAAGTTTTTTCGTCGTAAACTGAATTTTGAAGACTAAATAAATCCTTAAATAAGTAAATGGCATCATGGCTGAGACTACGAACTACAATAATACCTACTTAGAACCAAACCCGAAGCCAAATTTAAAATAAAAGGGCTGAAAAAAATACAGACATACAGGCAGATAAACAGACACACACAAACATCTTGCCTTATATATATATATATATATATATGTGTGTGTGTGTGTGTGTGTGTGTGTGTGTATGTATGTATGTATATATATATATATATATTATCGATTTTCTGCACTATTGTAAGAACTGCAACCTTGAAACTTCTGAATATCGTTTCTTATGTCTTTGTCTATGAGTGTATCAAATTTGATTAAAATCGAACCACTCCTTCTATAACCCGATTTTTTCGATTATCGATTTTCGATATTTATCGGGGGTACCTCAACACAAAACCTAGCTAAGAACACTCGCAGACGCTTATAGTACAACAGTGTAGATTTTCAAGAAAATCGGTTCAGCCGTTTCGGAGTCTATAAGTAACGGACACACACGTACACAGACACAGACACACACACACACAGACAAAGTTCCATTTATAAATAAGTTTAGATCTGCTGAACAAATACATCAAAACTTTCATTCCCTCTAATGATTACATATCTTACGATAAAATCTTTCATTAACTCCGTTGTCTTTACAACGGACTGCCCTCCGGAGCCCTAGCAGTCAATGCAGGCAACCCCACGGGTCAATCATCTTTTTTACTTACATAAATGATTTGATGGTCAGAGACTGGCAACTGATCTCTTTTTCGATTTTGCACAAACTACCCGGTGGGCTAAAATTCGGCTGGTTACAATCAATGTCTCGAAAACATTCCCATCATCGCCGATCGGACTCCGAACGATGAACGATTGTTTCGTCAGAAAGGCACCGTGTCATGAAAGATTATTGCTCCTCAAACTTGCACTTGCAACCAGTGTTACCTAGTCAACCGACCTGACACAAGATTCAACGCCAGGTCCGTACACTACAGACTCCCCCAGTTACCCAGGTACCTTCCCTCGCCCACAAAGAGACATGCCGCCTTGATTCTTTATACCAGTAATAGAGATAATTTAATTTTTATATTTTTTTCTGTCTAGTACTTTGTTGTCTTCTTTTGTTCTCTTGCAGCCATACGTGATACACGCTTGGGTGATCATGTCTCGGACTGACTGGACAGAAGATTTTCCCGCAGTAGGTTGCCATTACTTTCCGCGGTAGACTGGTTGCTAACCAAGTCTACAGAACCTAATCTGTACTGCTATTTGACCAATAGCTGGGGGGAGAAATGATGGATTAGTACCTTTCCCAAAGGCATTTGCACGTAAGTGAATGCAACGATTTAACTGGAATTCGAACACGGCTCTCTGATTTGTCGTTCCAAGCCACTGCAAATCAACGCAACCATACGTATTATATAACATATACATAGCAATTCCCGTTTTGATAACATATAGAGAGACGTTTTGGCGTTGCTGTGTTTAAGGGATTGTTTTTATATAAATTTTCATAACCAAAGCTGCATAATCGTTACGATCATAAGTCTTGTGACTCAGGATTGGGACACAGCTGTCGTAACAACGGCGGTTTTGTTTCATGCGATGTCACCTGATCGAGCCCATACCTTGAGAAATTAATTGGGCCTAATTAAAATTAAATTAATTAAAATTAATTAAAATTAAATTGTTTCTATTAGCATTAACTGTCATTTTGTTCAAGTATTTAAAAAAAAAAATCAGTCGCCGACCGGGTTTCTGCAAGAAACGAATTCCGGAATCGATGTAAAAAATTTAATATACTCTTGAAGTATTAAGTTCTTCCTTGTTTTTTTTTATGTGTAATGTATCCTCAGAATGTGGGCGATCATGGGCCTCCACTATTTCTTGTCGCTTGTACCGCTAAACAACGTTTACGATCCCACTTGTCCGCGTTTTGTCATCCATTAACACTAACTCATTTGTGTTACCTTCTGCCCTCATCTCATTATACATTGTGAGTATCAATTTCTCCAAGCCCTCTTTTCTCATTATATATTTCAGAAATTTCAAATGTTTCGCTCTGATTTTAGATATGGGTTCCTAATTTCTTCTTTTTTTTCTTTAAAACTCCCTCGTTACTCAATTTACTCCGGTTGGCATTAAATAAAAATATATATTTGGGTCACTTAGTAAGGCGTATACTCAGTGCACAGGCGCACTGACTAGCTAGATGAGTTTGCAATAGCGATAAGGTAGGCGAATGCTACACATGTATTTTTCGTCGAATTAAATTTATTGATACCTTATATATAAGCAGGGTCGGTGAGTACTACACCCGGGACACCCCGACTGGGGTGCCCAAGACTGATTAGGGCACTGCTTTTTGCCCCTTGTTATCTTATCAACATTTGCTTTTTTTTTTCTAACAATTTTTATATCCGTTAAAAATCAAACTAACAACAATTGACTATTCACTGGTGTTCCTATGTATGAATTTACTCGATCTGCAAAGGAAATTAATACTAAGCATCAGGAAGAGACAGCTGAAGTTCCTGGGACATGCAATGAGGAAGGAGGACTTGGAGAATCTGATACTAACAGGCCAGATAGAGGGGAAAAGAAACAGAGGAAAGCAAAGGATAACATATTTGAAGGACCTGATCAGGCGGATGACAAAAAGGGGGGGCTGCGTAATGTAACAGGAGAAAGCGAGCTAAGAATCACCAGGGATAACGTGGAAGGCTATGATCGCCTACGTCCTGAAAAGATAAGGCACATAAAAGAACAAGACTGCTAGTCCTGTTTCCACTTATTCTAAATCTGTACTACGTAACCTCGGAATATTTTCAATAATTACACGAATCAACACTCTAAAGATTTGAGCTATTGTCCGATCTACCGAATATTAATAAGGTAACTAAAATGCAAAATATATCTTTAAATTGTTTATTACAAGCGCATTCCTTTGCCCAACGAACAGCGGATAAATTTAATGATGTCAAACTTAACGAGTTTCTACAACGTCTAAAATATTTTTCTGGAATGTTAATTTCGTCATTTTAAGAGAAAAACAAAGTTTCAATTTTGAGAGACACGGTGAGAATTGTTAATTGTGATTAGTATGGTTAAAATATGCGTTGTGGTGCAGTGGATATCAGCGCGAAACGAGACATCGGGGAGCCGAGTTCGAATTCCAGTTGAGTTCCTTGCATTCACTTGCGCACAAATACCCCTGGGAAAGGTATTAATCCGTTTCTTCCCTCCAATTATGGGTTAAATAACAAGACAGATTGGGTTCTATAGCCATGGTCAGCAACCAGTCTACCGCAGAATGCAATGGCAACCTACTGCGGTATAATATTCTTATGTCGTGAGTAAGAATAAATAACTCAACAGGAATAGGTTAATTGTTGTATTCCGTGAAAATAGTATTTACAAAGGTTATTAGTATCCAATACAAGAATAAGGGTTAATCGTCTCAACCGTCGTAAGACGTAGTATGAGCAATGGTTACTACGACTGACTTGTCGATTGGTTGTTCGGCACACTCTCCTACGTAGATGCCACCATTACTTTACATAGTAATGGAATAGTCCATTATAGCCGAATAGGCGCGGGCGTCCCAACAAATATTCTGCCCAGTCAGCCTTGTGGGTGGATGGTAGATTTATATACGTGCAGGATGGTTTCCAACGGGAAAGACTTCATCGCTCTATTCCTCGCCTGGGAGTTAAAGATATAGAAGATTGGCCATTCAAGATATCTTTCATTTCTCTCTTTCAAGAGATTAAAAGGGTGCAGTTTTGTTTTTATGACGTTGAAACAAAAGCCATTTCTTACCCTAATTAACAACATATTGAAGAAAAAGAAATAGTTTTCATGTTCTACATCTTGGATGGTGTGGTTTGATTTATTTTGTTTTACAACATATCAACACCTTAATGGGTTATTTAATGCCGACAAGATCTTTACAATACAGTCATATGAATAGAATATGTAATCTTTGAATAAAATCAGTTCGTAGATTAGGTTCATTGACGTATTTTGCAAAGAGGGTTTTGTCAAGAGTCAGACGTATTACTATATATATATATATATATATATATATATATATATATGCCTTTTTTTGTTTTTTCAAAAAGATATTGCTGCTAATGTTTTTTTCATTTTTCATACAAAACTGTATTTTAAATAAAGTATTGTTAGTAATATTTTCTTACTCAAAATATATTGCTGTAATTTTTACTATAAAACTCTGTTTTATACTTTCATAGTGTTTTGACCCCAGTTTGGGGGTTGACTATTTGTTCATGGCTGGGACCCTAACAGGTGCTACTACTCCGGGTCAGGGTTGGCCTTGGAACAACAGCAATTTAGAGGTGGTTCCACGATCCTCACAACCTCCCAATCAGAGGTCCTGCTGCTGGATGCAGTTTGTCGTCATACCCAGGACCACTACGTTTTGGTATTTCTTTTAATTCGTGCAGACAATCTCTTCATTGGTGAGTTCGATCCTCCTTTGGCGACCCATTGTCATGACATTTTGTCATATTAATTTATGTTTCATAAATAACGATTCGCCTGTGTAGGAGGTTAGTTTTCATCATGCATTCGGCATTTATGATGAGGCAAAAGCTGAAGAGTCACCTTGTGAGAATTTCGAGACATGATTGCCCAAAGCGTGTATCACGTATGGCACTTAACTGACTGACTGAATATAATAGTTGGAAACATAATTAAAATTCTACTGGGCAAAAAGTGGGGGGGGTCGGTTTTCTATTGTTATGAAGTAATAAACTGATCCTCCACTAATTATACTTAATATAATAATGTAATATAATCTATCTCTTCTCCCTTCAGCTATGAGTTAAATGGCAGGACGGATTGGGTTCTATAGCCTTGGCTGGCAACCAGTCTACCGCAGAAAGCAATGGCAACCTACTACGGGATAATTTTCTGTCCAGTCATTTATGTCTCTTTCGAGACATGATCGTCCAAAGCGTGTATCACGTATGGCACTCATCTGACTGAATGAATATAATAGTTGGAAACATAATTAAAACTTCTACTGGGCAAAAAGTGAGGGTTCTGTTTTTTATTGTTATGAAGTAATAAACTGATCCCTCACTAATCACGACTTAATAATATAATATATTCCCTTCCCCTCTAGCTATGAGTCAAATGACAGGACAGATTGAATTCTATAGACTTGGATAGCAACCAAACCAAACTACCGCAGAAAGCAATGGCAACCTACTGCGGGATAATCTTCTGCCCAGTCAGTCATGTCTCTTTTGAGACATGATCGCCCAAAGCGTGTATTACGTATGGCAATTAATTGACTGACTGATGGTAATATTCAACAGTGACTAATAAAAATGAAATTCATTTGAAAAGAACTGTGAAATAATAAACAGGTCACCTTAGAGGCGTTCATGGTAAGTACCTTTTATCCGACTTTCCATCTCTGTGATCTCGTTCACGATACACAAAACAATAACTATATTCGGTTGCTTTCATAAACAAGTAAGAGATGGTTTAAGTATATATATATATATATATATATATATATATATATATATATATATATATCTTTTTAAAGTACGCCAAAGAAAAACAATTAATTCAGCCTCAGTGAATTCGTTATTCTATACCTGATCAGTTTTCGTACGAGGTTTGAAGAGATTCATAACAATATAGTCTCCCAAGTCATTATTTGCGAATCAGGAATCCAGTAACCCGAACCCTACAGCTGAAACTAGTGAGTGTATCTATTCAGTTAAGTGCCATACACGATACACGCTTGATGCGTTAGGCTGGGTTCATCACCTCTCAGTTACGTTTCTGTCCTCGGGTAGAGCGTTGCTTGGTTGTATCTCTATCTAAAGGCAGACATACATATACTGAGAGATGCCCGGTCCCGGTGAAGAGTGACCAAAGGCGGCGCCACCCCATTGCACAATAGTGGTGGCTCGGAGGTCGCTACTGAGGCCAGCGCGACCGGTGGTTGCATGGACTGGGCAATTTTTCGTACTTGCCGGTGCGCAAGCGTTCGAGATACCGAAGTAAAACCTCGACCTTGTATCACATCTGGAGCTAGCTAAATATCTAATCTAAACTTATGGGAATTTATGACTGTTTCACGAATAGATAGATAGATAGATAGATAGATAGATAGATAGATAGATAGATAGATAGATATGAACAGACTGAAATAGATAGATAGATAGATAGATAGATAGATAGATATGAACAGACTGAAATAGATAGATAGATAGATAGATAGATAGATAGATAGATAGATAGATATGAACAGACTGAAATAGATAGATAGATAGATAGATAGATAGATATGAACAGACTGAAATAGATAGATAGATAGATAGATAGATAGATAGATAGATATGAACAGACTGAAATAGATAGATAGATAGATAGATAGATAGATAGATAGATAGATAGATAGATAGATAGATAGATATGAACAGACTGAAATAGATAGATAGATAGATAGATAGATAGATAGATAGATAGATAGATAGATAGATAGATAGATAGATAGATAGATAGATAGATAGATAGATAGATAGATAGATATGAACAGACTAAATAGATAGATAGATAGATAGATAGATAGATAGATAGATAGATAGATAGATATGAAGACTGGAATAGATAGATAGATAGATAGATAGATAGATAGATAGATAGATATGAACAGACTGGTAGATAGATAGATAGATAGATAGATAGATAGATAGATAGATAGATAGATAGATAGATATGAACAGACTGAAATAGATAGATAGATAGATAGATAGATAGATAGATAGATAGATATGAACAGACTGAAATAGATAGATAGATAGATAGATAGATAGATAGATAGATAGAAACAGACTGAAATAGATAGATAGATAGATAGATAGATAGATAGATAGATAGATATGAACAGACTGAGATAGATAGATAGATAGATAGATAGATAGATAGATAGATAGATAGATAGATAGATAGATAGATAGATATGAACAGACTGAAATAGATAGATAGATAGATAGATAGATAGATAGATAGATAGATAGATAGATAGATAGATAGATATGAACAGACTGAAATAGATAGATAGATAGATAGATAGATAGATATGAATAGACTTAAATAGATAGATAGATAGATAGATAGATAGATAGATAGATAGATATGAACAGACTGAAATAGATAGATAGATAGATAGATAGATAGATAGATAGATAGATAGATAGATGAGATTTAACAGACTGAAATAGATAGATAGATAGATAGATAGATAGATAGATAGATATGAACAGACTGAAATAGATAGATAGATAGATAGATAGATAGATAGATAGATAGATAGATAGATAGATAGATAGATAGATATGAACAGACTGAAATAGATAGATAGATAGATAGATAGATAGATAGATAGATAGATAGATAGAACAGACTGAAATAGATAGATAGATAGATAGATAGATAGATAGATAGATAGATAGATAGATAGAACAGACTGAAATAGATAGATAGATAGATAGATAGATAGATAGATAGATAGATAGATAGATAGATAGATATGAACAGACTGAAATAGATAGATAGATAGATATGAACAGACTGAAATAGATAGATAGATAGATAGATAGATAGATAGATAGATAGATAGATAGATATGAACAGACTGAAATAGATAGATAGATAGATAGATAGATAGATAGATAGATAGATAGATAGATAGATAGATATGAACAGACTGAAATAGATAGATAGATAGATAGATAGATAGATAGATAGATAGATAAGATAATCAGAAGACGATAGACACGAAGAGAATGAGA
Source organism: Ascarosepion bandense (assembly GCA_037127315.1). Lineage (NCBI taxonomy): Eukaryota > Metazoa > Mollusca > Cephalopoda > Sepiida > Sepiidae > Ascarosepion > Ascarosepion bandense. The sequence continues at coordinate 1,202,552 of JBBBDQ010000724.1, read as the reverse complement.
TAGATAGATAGATAGATAGATAGATAGATAGATATGAAAAGGCTGAGATAGAAGATTGAGATATATAGTTCAGAAGAAGGAAACTGAATTCTAACCACCTGCTGCCTTACAATTTCTGCCTCTTCAAGCAAGCGATAGAAGAAGGTTTATTCAAAAACAAATTGAGAGTGAGTGACTAGGTAACCTCAATATACCCGCTTTAAAAGGAACCGTCAATCCATTACACTCGTTTACCTCGAATGTCATGATTGTGAGATGGAGAGGAGTGGTGACCACAGCGGCGTGAAAATTCGTTAACTCAATAAAATGACTGATTTTTAATGTATTTTATTTCATATTTTTCCTGATACCAACCGAATGTAGAAACCAAAGAAACAAAATATCTAAGTTTCATTCATCCAAGACTTGTTGAAACCATTACTTATTTTTTCTGAACTTATTTATATCGCAAGATTTCGGCCGATAGATTCTTCGGATTTCTTCAAGTGTACAATCTGCCGAGAAGAGGGCCAGTTTTCTTTTTCCATAAGTTTTTAAAAAATGGTTACAAATATTCTCATCAAATCAGCGTATACCCAACGATGTGAACAATAAAATCAGTCCAGTTCTCATCAATCTTTGTAATACGCGTCCTTCTTCATATTTATAAACGATCATTCTCATCAATTATTTCCCTGATAAACTCAGAAACCCACACCGCATCTAATTGCATACTTATCTGTCGTATGGATGTGCGTTGTGGTGCAGTGGATATCGGCTCGGAACGAGAAATCGGGGAGACGAGTTCGAATTCCAGCTGAATTCATTGCATTCACTTACGCGCAAATACCCTTGGGAAAGGTATTAATCCGTCTATTCCTTCCAGTTATGGGTTAAATAACAGGACAGATATGCGTTGTGGTGCAGTGGATATCGGCTCGGAACGAGAAATCGGGGAGACGAGTTCGAATTCCAGCTGAATTCATTGCATTCACTTACGCGCAAATACCCTTGGGAAAGGTATTAATCCGTCTATTCCTTCCAGTTATGGGTTAAATAACAGGACAGATATGCGTTGTGGTGCAGTGGATATCGGCTCGGAACGAGAAATCGGGGAGACGAGTTCGAATTCCAGCTGAATCCATTGCATTCACTTACGCATAAATACCCTTGGGAAAGTTATTAATCCGACTATTCCTTCCAGTTATGGATTAAATAACAGGACAGATTGGGTTCTATAGCCTTGGTCAGCAACCAGTCTACCGCAGAAAGCAATGGCAACCTACTGCGGGATAATCTTCTGCCCAGTCAGTCATGTCTCTTTCGAGACATGATCGCCCAAAGCGTGTATCACGTATGGCACTTAACTGACTGACTGATATATTAAACGGAAAACAAATACAAAGAGTGTTACACGTCAGTCTGTCTGTCAAGTATCAGACCGGGTGACTCGACCCAACTCAACTCCACCCCGAGAGGCATATTCTCCCGGAATTCATAATAACTAGCGGAACCCGTGGAATTTCCACGGAAGGATAATTATGATTTCCTGAAAAATTTTTACTTTGTCATCCGACAAATGATAGTAACGTCTTCAAACATAAAGGTATTGGATAATAAAATAACGATAACACAGAATGTAATTTTATTAAAATATCTATAAAAGTAATGTCCATAGAAGCTACTTTACTGTAATCTTATATTATATTAAGCGACGTATGCACAGACCATAACCAAAATATCTATAAAGGTAATGTCCGTAGAAGCTACTTTACCGTAATCTTATATTATATTAAGCGGCGTATGCACAGACCATAACCAAAATATCTATAAAAGTAATGTCCATAGAAGCTACTTTACTGTAATCTTATATTATATTAAGCGGCGTATGCACAGACCATAACCAAAATATCTATAAAAGTAATGTCCATAGAAGCTACTTTACCGTAATCTTATATTATATTAAGCGGCGTATGCACAGACCATAACCAAAATATCTATAAAAGTAATGTCCATAGAAGCTACTTTACTGTAATCTTATATTATATTAAGCGGCGTATGCACAGACCATAACCAAAATATCTATAAAAGTAATGTCCATAGAAGCTACTTTACTGTAATCTTATATTATATTAAGCGGCGTATGCACAGACCATAACCAAAATATCTATAAAAGTAATGTCCATAGAAGCTACTTTACTGTAATCTATATTATATTAAGTGGCGTATGCACAGACCATAACCAAAATATCTATAAAAGTAATGTCCATAGAAGCTACTTAGCTGTAATCTTATATTATATTAAGCGGCGTATGCACAGACCATAACCAAAATATCTATAAAAGTAATGTCCATAGAAGCTACTTTACTGTAATCTTATATTATATTAAGCGGCGTATGCACAGACCATAACCAAAATATCTATAAAAGTAATGTCCATAGAAGCTACTTTACTGTAATCTATATTATATTAAGTGGCGTATGCACAGACCATAACCAAAATATCTATAAAAGTAATGTCCATAGAAGCTACTTAGCTGTAATCTTATATTATATTAAGCGACGTATGCACAGACCATAACCAAAATATCTATAAAAGTAATGTCCATAGAAGCTACTTTACTGTAATCTTATATTATATTAAGCGGCGTATGCACAGACCATAAGCAAAATACTGTACGCTATTTTATTAGAGATTTTGAAAGAGAAAATGTTTGTTTTTTTATTACTGAAAAATCATGGCTCCTGTGTCCATTGTAAACAGAAAAGACCAACTGAGTAATGGCCAAGGGTGTAGAAGCCAGAAATTTCGTTATTAGGTCGCGGGATACGACAACAAACCTACCTATTTTTACTATGTTGTACAGTACACACACATATTAACACACAATTACTGCTACAACCACCAGTTTAAGCTGCTACTGATACGGTAATGCTATAGGCTCTCTCCTCTTACTCTCTCACTTTTCACTACCATTCCGTTTGGCAAAGGTGAGAGAAAGGCTGAAGAGAGATAGAGGGGAAGGAAAAGCTCGTGTAGAGAGTAAGTGGCGTAATGGAGGGACAAACAAAGTAACTAAGTAAGGAAGGAACAAGCAGAATTATTATATGATAGGAAGAGTTCATTATAGTTAAAAAACGGGTAGGTCTCATTACAAATATCTACAGCTTTTTCAATTTACTCACTAGAAGTATTTTCTGTTTATTATTTAAACTTCATCGGCAACAGAGTGGTGAGATTTTATCAATTAATTTACACAATATTTCTTCTTTACTTTATCTACAGGAAAGAACGAAATGACCAAGCCTCATTTTCGTTTTCTTTCGAGGAAGAAAGCCTTTCATTAATAACGTTCAACCTTTCGACATGGAAACGGATGCACTCCTTTCAATAACGTGCCCATAAAATAAAATAAAAGCAAGTTATACGGGTTCATCTTAAGGAAGTGAAAATTCTTTTAGAACGGTCTGAGTAATGTTTTCTTTTGAATACAGCTTCATACGCAGGTTTCATGAGACCGTAACGCATATGCTAACGACATGCATGGAGGCGCTGAAAAGTTTTCACATCGACTAAAAGGGAGAAAAAGAAATTTTATTTACAGAAAAGGTACACAAAACCTACTGTTATATATCGACAAACAACAACACGCATATATATAAAAATATAAAGTTATATTTTTATTAATGACGATGAACCGTGTAGCATAGGGAACAGAGAATTGAGAGAGCGCGCTTCTAATGGGTTGACGGGAGTGTAGTCTTATCTGTTGTGTCTCTCTCTTCACCAGCCGATCTCTGTTGCTCCTCTACTGGCGAATCCGTGTGCCGAGGTCTTTTTATAATCTTCCAGAACCGGGACTTTTTCTTCCGGTTTTGCCTCGCCCACGTAATTCTCAGAGACACCTGTTCTGTTTGCCTCTGTAGTTATTTCCGCTGCTGCCGGAAATAAGGTCAAACGACATCCGTTCCTTTCAACGACCGGAAACACCCTCGCTTGCATCAGCCTTCCTCGGGTGGGGCCAGATTGTTATATTACACTACGTGACGTTGCTGGGAAAGTAATTGAAACCAAGATGCCAAGTAAAGACCGATACTATTGCACACCGGCTTTTGGATTTGTCAATAATCGTTAGATATACAGATATCAGTCCGTCAGTTAAGTTCCATACGTGATACACGCTTGGTCGATCATGTCTCGAAAGAAACACGACTGACTGGGAAGACGATTATCCCGCAGTATGTTGCCATTACTTTCTGCAGTAGACTGGTTGCCAACCAAGGCCATAGAACCCAATCTGTTCTGCCATTTAACTAATAGCTGAAGAGATAAATTATATTAGATTATTATATTAAGTATAATTAGTGGGGGATCGGTTTATTACTTCATAACAACAGAAAACCGATCCCCTGCTTTATGCCCAGTAGAAGTTTTAATTATGTTTCCAATTATTATATTCAGTCAGTCAGTTAAGTGTCATACGTGACACTTTGGGCGATCACTTTGGGCGATCATGTCTCATAAGAGACATGACTGACTGGGCAGATTATCCCGCAGTATGTTGACATTAGTTTCTGCGGTAGTCTGGTTGCTGACCAAGGCTATAGAACCCATTCTGTTCTATTATTTGTAACCCATAACTGAAGGGAATAGACGGTTTAATGCCTTTCCAAAGGTAAATGAATGCAAAGAATTCAACTGGAATTCGAACTTGACACCCCTTTTTCTCGTTCCAAAATCAAACTATATTTAAAAGATAGTTTGACAGACTGATAGATTAATGAGCAGAAAGACAAAGAAAACATTCATTAGAAAAAAAATGAAAGAAGCTACCAGAAATTATGAAAACGTATTAAAGTGCAATAAAATTTCAATCCTCCAATATGGCACTGAATGTATGACAATTTCAATCCTCCAATATGGCACTGAATGTATGACAATTTCCTAACAGATGAAGAGGCGACTTACGACAAAAAAAGATGTGGCTCTACAGTAGGATTGCATTTTATCTACCCAACTAGCAGTATAGCCCGGCGTTGGTGTAACGAAAGCTTTAAAACTAATCCATGGTCCTGGAGCTCAGACTCAGCCTAAAGAATATTTGAAATAATAAAGTAATTGCGGCAATTTACCAATCGCACCTAGTATATATATATATATATATATATATATATATATATATATATATATATATATACACTAGCAGTATAACCCGGCGTTGCTAGGGTGTAATGAAAGCTTTAAAACTAATCCATGGTCCTGGAGCTCAGACACTTTGAACGTTTGCACGAAAGACTAAAAATCAATAGTTGTTTCCAGTCAAAGCGAAACCGTAGATTGAAAGAAATATGAATGGATGTAAGTCAAATTTTGATTTCCAGTATCGATCTCAAATAAGTTTTCCGTTGCAAGCTGAATTTTGAAGGCTAAATAAGTCCTCTGAGTTAATGGCTGAGACTAAAAACTACAATTATACCTACTTAGAGCAAAACCCGAAGCAAAACCAAAATGAAAAGGCTGAAAACCTGATTTTGATCAGACCAGATAGGATATCGGGGCATCGATTTCCAATATCGGAATCAAATAAGTCATTCAAGGATAAACTAATCTAAGTAAGTCCATGAAAACTTATCGTACCCATCGGGAGTAAAATTGGAGAAAATGAGCCATATTGATGGCTGAATATCGATTTTTGATCAGATTCGATAGAATATCGGGGGTATCGATTACCGATATCGGGGAAAATGTGCCGTCTGAGAAGATCTACTAATGTTTGAGACTAAAAAGTATAAGTTTACCAAGTTAGAGCAAAATCTTCAACAAGAACCACGATAAAAGGGCTGAAATCCTGATCTTGATCAGACCTGATCAGATATCGGAGTATCGATTTCCAATATCCGAGGGAAATCGGAAAAAATAAGTAGCCCATGTCCTGACCGGATGTCCAAAGAATATTTGTGTGAAGTTTGGTGAGAATCGGATAAAAATTGTGGATTTGTATAAAGGACATACAGACAGACACTCACACACACACACAAACATCTTGCCTTTTATATATATATATATATATATATATATATATATATATATATAGATATTGTTGGGAAGATTGTAACTCTTTTAGTATATTTAATGTTATTAACACAACAGCTCAACTCGTGTACAATCATTATTTAAATGATTGAACAGCATGAGGTACTGGAAACGTCTAGTCCGTACTTAGACGACTGGCCACGCAGAAACATGAGGTTTCCTGCTATTCGAAGCAAACCTCAATAAATTAGACTACAATTACAATCAATGGCGTGATTTTAGTTTTAATTTATTGCTGCGGCTATGTTGTAACTTGTCTGACATTTATTTATTCATCTTTTTCTACATGTTTCGGCTGGTGGATGATCACGGAATTAAACGACCATAACACAGAGTTGAGAGAGAAAATTATCTTGCCACCATAATTATTATTATTATTACTAGAATTATCCGTCGGGTTCAATACGTCCACTTAAGGGGCTTATACTCTTAGGAAAGGTATGAATTCCCTCACCAGTAGACTGGGTCCTATAGCCTTGGATAGCGAACAGTTTAGGAGGAAAACTCTGAATTCAAAACCTAGGACGTGTAATTTAGGAAGCTTGTGGCATACTGTACATCATTTGTCTGTATTCAACCCTTGCAAAAACTGTAGTTACCACTGTTTTGCAGGGGGTTACATAGGAGGAAAGTTACGAGAAAGAGTGACAGGTTAAAGGGGGTGTCTTGAAGCGGGTAAGAGAAGGATGACTGTGACCATAAAGTGAGGGATCAGTTTATATATTGATTGTAATGTACAATCGATCCCTCGCTTTATATCCACGTTATAATAGTATAGAATTTTTTTTATAATCGTATCGTCCCAAGCAAGGCATTACACTGCCACTGTTGTGCAGGGGGTTACATAGAAGGAAAGTTATGTGAAGGTGTGACAGAATAAAGGGGGTGTCAGGAAGTGGGTAAGAGAAGATCAGAATACTGATGACAGTGAAGTGGACGGAGAAAGGACCATAAGGGAAAAGATCCATGTTATTGAGATAGGAGATAACTATTGTCTTTACATTTAAATTCTTGGAGAGTTTAGCTGTCAGGGAAGCAAGTAAATGGAAGGGAATTCCACGGGCGGGAAGTGCGAGAAAAGAAGGAAGTTATGAGAAAGAGTGACAGGTTATAGGGGGTGTCAGGAAGTGGGTAAGATAAGGATGAGAATATTGATGCGAGTGGAGTGGACGGAGAAAGAAGCACGATAGAGAGGATGCACGTTAGTGAGATAGAAGATGACTATTGACTTTACATTTAAATTCTTGGAGATTGTAGCCGTCAAGAAAGCAAGTAGATGGAAGGGAATTCCACAGGCGGAAAGTGCGAGGAATATAGAGTATAATTTGCGTTTATATTTTATTGGTTTCACAGTGAAATGGTGGGACCTAGTTGCTAATCTTGTGGCTCAAGTTAATTCATATATAGGGGGCACCAGTGAGCTAAGTTCATCGGAGCAGAAGCCATGAAAATATTGGTAGAAGAGACACAGCGAAGCCACATTGCGCCGGTGAGAAAGTGACTGTATCCGAGCTGCCAAGTCGGGATCTATCACATTACAGATTCTCCGTTGGATTTTGTCAAGGACACCTAGGTGGATAGCAGGAGCACCCGACCAGGTATGGCAGCAGTATTCAATGCACGGGCGGATGGTAGATTTTTTGTGCAGGATTGTTTCAGACGGGAAAAACCTTCTGGCCTTACACAGAGAACCGACTTTCTTAACAGCGGATTTAGCTATGGATTCTATGTAGTCATTCCACTTGAGGTCTGTTGTGAGAGTTAACCCGAGGAGGCGCAGTGCGTGGGTAGAATGGCAGTTGACACTAAGAACTGAGCTGTTTAACCCTCATAAGTCGAAAACAACGTGATAATCCTATTACTATTTTGTTCTTTATTTTATTCTATCATATATGCAGGGTGTCCATAAAGTCCGTATGCAGTTTTTTAAAAAATTTAAGACTATATTTGTATTTGTGATAGAAATAATCTGTAAAAAAAATCTTATAAAGTTTAAAGTACCTAGTTAAAGTATAGCTATTGAATAATTCTTTGCCACAAAATTTGCAACAATTTTTAGATAAGTAAACAGATTAACGGAAAGGCTGGGCCATTTTATTGGCGTTCACGTTCGCCAGATTTGACTCCATTAGTTTGTTTTTTTCATGTGAAAACAATTGTGTCTGCAACCAAATCCAGTTCATTAGAAGAATTGAAAGCTAAAATAACTGATGTGATTTCAGGCATTACTGTAAATCAGTTGGCAAATGTTTTCCCTGAACTGCAAAATCGTATGACCCTTTGTATTGCTAATGATGGAGGACATGTGGAAACTTAAATAAAATTTCAATAAAACCTTAACGAATATAGATTTACTTCTTTCTAATCCTTTTTACAAATTATTTCTATCGCAAACACAAATAGAGTTATAATTTTTTAAAGTGCACAAGAACTCAAGAACTTTATGGACACCCTATATATATATATATATATATATATATATATATATTATACATTATGTTTTAGAACATGTACATAATTTTTTCTATATATGTCCTCTTCTCTACATCCATATGGTTGTTTCAGTGTTTGGACTCAATAATAAATATTCACAGCTCTATACATCATATATCGAGCTCTGTTTTAAATTAATGTTTTGGACGGGAAAATTTTTTCTTTTCTCTCCTCATTCTATACTCACTCGTATATATATATATATATATATATATATATATATATATATATATATATATATATGTCAGCCAGAAATTATAGATTTTGGGAAAGGAAAAATTCGTATAGATATTGAAATTTTTTGTCTAAGGGCTGCTAATGAAGTCGGTTTTCTGCTAAACACAACTTATGGCGTTGATACTACAACCATGGGGATAATGCTATCACTCGAGAAAAAATCGTTCTGCAGTAAACAGTCTCATTGCAATTTGATAAAACTACAAAAATAAGTTTTTTTCTTTCCCGAAGTATGCTTACATTTTTTGGTGGACTCTGTATATGAAAAAAAAAAGAAGACTTTAATTAGTAAATTTTATTTATCAAATACCATGAATGTTTCAGCCCATATGTAATCCTAGTTTTCCAGGCTTTTCTTTTATATATTATTTCTCAATTAACCTGATTGCCTGGCAAAGTTAGTGGAACTGTTATAAATTCCAGTCTCCTCTTGGATACTTTGGCCACCGTTGTCCAAACAGTAGTTGGCCGTACTAATAAAAGTCTAAAAGCTAAAGGCCATCATTTTGAGGTAACTTGTATTAATCTCGTATAAATTTAGTATTACAATATCTATACAAATGCATACCTTTTCTGGCGGACTATATATATATATAAATTAAAGGCTTTGAAAAAATTTAAATTAAATACGTACTGATCAAAACAGTAAATTAAAACCCCTTTAAAATTGAATAAAAATATAAAAAGTTTTCTTTCTTCATCTCTTTCCTGTTTTCTATGAGAAGAGGTCAAGATATGGAGAAAGCAGAAAGGACATTTTTGGTACAAGACTGGATATCAACTCGGAACGAGAAATCAGGGAGCCGAGTTCGAATTCCAGTTGAATTCCTTGCATTCACTTACGCGCAAATACCCTTGGGAAAGGTATTAATCCGTCTCTTCCCTCCAGTTATGGGTTAAATAACATTAAAGGTAATAAGGTACAGTGAGAAGTAATAACAATAAAAATAAAAAATAGAAATAAATATAGGTTAAAAGTAGGTTGACACTTTGACTGTTAGGGGAAAAAAGGAAAAAAGAAAGTATGTATTCCCTAGAAACTACTGGCCAATTTGTAAAGTGAATCTTTATTCTGATTAGTTAAAAAGAAAAAACATAAATTTTATATCTGCCCACATACATAAATAGGAAATCGATTGTTTTTTGTATTTAAATATAAATCATTTTCACAACCATCCAACATTGCCTAATGGCGAGATAATAATTTTTTTTTAATCATATCACCCCAAGCAAGGCGATAACACCACTGATGCGCAGGGGGCTACGTAAGAGTAAAAAGATTGGAAAAGAGAAAGCCGGAAACCACATCCTAACCAGGAAACAAGGGATGAGCCTCTTCACCTGTTCAATAGACGTGAGTGGAGTGTGAACCGGGCGATAGTTTAGTCTATCTACTCCAATTGAAAAAAATAAAAAAAGAAAAGCGTGAAAAGATTAGAAAAGAGAAAACCGGAAACCGCATCCTAAGCAGGAAACAAGGGATGAGCCTCTTCACCTGTTCAACAGAAGTGGGTGGAGTGTGAACCGGGCGATAATTTAGTCTATCTACTCCAATGTCTATCTACTCCAATATCGAAACACAAAAATTTTCGTGTCGCAATGTAGCTTTAATTCATAATATATATATATATATATATATATATATATATATATATATATATATATATATATATACTTTACCATCCAAAAGACTTCTCAAAGAATACATTTAAAAATTGCCCATAGTTTTGATAGACTTGGCACGCGTATTAATACACATACATTCACCTAAACAGACAAGCATTTCTACACATTTATCCACATACAAAATATTCCAGGCGCATATATTTGAAAATAATTATTTATTGAACACATGACACAAATCTGATCAATAAAAAGCAACCCCAAATCACAACATAACAGGATCTGCAGTATTTACATTATTCGGACTGTTATCTTCATTTTTGTTGCCATTTAGACGTCGTTTCGGCCGTTGTATACTCCGGCCTTCTTCAGATGCTAGGAATTTTTAACCGAACACTTTATTACAAACCCTTGGGTATATGATCTTCATTTTTTGCGTAGTAGAGCCTTTTCTGGTAGTCATAAATTATCTCCCTTTAACCCTGCAACCTACTTGTTCACCACTGCTGTAGCCTAGCATTGAAAAGGGTTTGGTTCGAAATTCCTAGCACCTGAAGTAGGCCGAAGTATACAACGGTCGAAACGTCGTTCTAATGGCAACAAAGATGAGGACAATAGTCCAAATAATGTAAATACTGTAAATACTAACTCATCTCAGAAATATAGACAAATAACAGTATAATGTCTCTTTGTAAAAAAAATCATTTTTACCTCGATCTCTGAAGAAGTTTTAATAAAAGGGAAACATGTTAGATTCCTACTATATATATATATATAGGGCCGAGGGCGAAAACGATCATTGCTTAGGGAGAAACAAAGTCATAATTGCTACTTTGGCTATACAAACACGCTTACCACGAGTGATAAATGCAATAAAACCTTCTAAATAGGAAACACAAATAATGAAAACGCCCTACTAATCCGGTTCAAAGTAAAAAATAAAAGTATGAATAAATAAATAAATAAATAAATAAAAAGATTAATCCAGAACTTCGAGTCGTTCTACTTGAAAACACGAATTCAATCTTAGTAAACGTTGCTAGGTTAAGAATAAAGAGGCTAGACGAACCCCTAAACAAATATAACGTTTTCTCTTTTATAAATATCAATAGAAGTGATATATCTTGGATTTTGAAAGTACAAAACTGGGTCGTCTTTTGTAATACTACCTTGAATTCGACAAAACATTTTAACCATTATTTATTTTAGACTAGTATTAGTTACATCTTAAATTTCAGTTGCCTTTTCTAGTATTAATAGTAGTAAATAGTAAATCTTTTATATCTAAAATTTCTGATGAATGTTCATTATCCAGTTAACGATTGAAGCTCATGGCGAGTTTTATAAAAAATAAACTATGTCCAGAAAATCTCAATGACAAACATCTAAATCTAAACTTATTTATAAATGGAACTTTGTGTCTGTTTGTGTGTATGTCCGTTACCTATAGACTCCGAAACAGCTGAACCGATTTTCTTGAAAATTTACACATTTTTATCATAAGCGTCTGCGAGTGTTCTTAGCTAGGTTTTGTGTCAAGGTACCCCCGATAAATATCAAAAATCGATAATCGAAAAAATCGGGTTATAGAAGGAATGGTCCGATTTTAATCAAATATGATACACTCATAGACAAAGACATAAGAAACGATATTCAGAAGTTTCAAGGTCGCAATTCTTACAATAAATTTAAATTCCTGGAGATTGTAGCTGTCGGGGAAGCAAGTGTATGGAAGGGAATTCCACAGGCGGGGAGTGCGAGAAAAGAAGCTGTTGGAGTAGAAATTGCGGTTGCATCTTATCTGTTTCACTGTAAAAGGGTGGGACCTAGTAGCTAATCTAGTAAATCGTAGCAATTGTTGACTAGTATTTCTTCCATTTTAATTTCAATTGCTTCTAGCATTAGTAGAAATATTTTATATTGGATTTTAATTAACTGAAATATAGTGAGTTATTTTTGTTCTTTTTTTTTTACTAATACTTCTTTTTTTTTTAATTTAGCAATGACATAATGACTAATATTTTTAGCAATGACATAATGACTAATATTTTTTCTCTCCTGCTTAACTTGCCAGATAATTCCAGATTACTACAGGGAGCGTAAGAAATACCTGACACATCATAGTAAAACATCAGCGACATGAAGACACCGCTGTCACTAATGTTTTGCCCTTATGTGGGGGGCATTCTTCCACGCCCTGTATTATTTTTATGCTCTTTCAACTATATAGTGATTTTCTAAGCGTAGCTTAGATGTGACAAGGTCAAAAGTGTGGAGCACCCAGTGAGGAACGAACTCAGTCGTAACAGACCTAGCGAGACAATGCTAGCCATTGCAACACGTAGAGGTGTCTTAAATGATTTTCTAAACGTAGTTTTAATGTGTTATAAGACCGAAAGTATGGGGCACCTGGTGAGGATCAAACTCACTATTCAGTTCTAACTGATCTAGCGAGATAACCATTTTCTTAGAATGATTTCCTAAGCGTAGCTATGGTCCTGGGGATAACAATAATCCGGCAGTAAGTTTTTTAATTGTATATCTACCAACTAATATATGTTACACCGGTTCTTGCTCGATCACAGAAGTTAAGCAACGTTGAGCCTGGTCAGTACTTAGATGAGTGACCGCTTGGGAATCTGTCCTGTTATTTAACCCATAACTGGTGGGAAGAGACGGATTAATTCCTTTCCCAAGGGTATTTGCGCGTAAGTGAATGCAAGGAATTCAACTGGAATTCGAACTCGGCTCCCCGATTTCTCGTTCCGAGTCGATATCCAATGCGCCACCAGCAATAAATAAATAAAATTTAGTTAGCAATAAATGACCCGCCGAGGTTGATATGCCATGAAAAACAAAACAACCAACCAAAACTAATATATGTTATCTCTTTTTGGTATTCATGTTACCCGTTACCTAAAAATACACCATTTTGAAATTTCTTTATTTCTTAGTCCATATGAAAATGTTGAAATCGATTTCATCAAAAGTTCTTAACCTAAACCTCGTTCAATTACAAATCAATACACACATAACCTCAACAGTTGTAGGCTTACAGCATCAACTCGTTGAAACGCCGGTTTCTTTACGAAATTAATCAACGTCGATTCTGGGCAGTACCTCGATTGGTGACCGCTTTGGAATACTGGGAAGTATAACCTCGGGTGGTGTAATAAATAATGGCTCAGTAATTAGTAATCAGAGTCCCGAGTTCCAACCCAAGAGAGGTTCATTATATTTACTTAGGCGCAAATACCCTTAGGAAATGTGTAACTCAATCTCTTCTTTCTCCTGCTATGGATTAATGAGTAAGACTGGGTACCACTAAGTCAATTTATCTTAAAAACTTTCTTACAATCTAAAAAAAATTCTGGCTTTAAATAACCGATAAAGGGCTGATATGCATTAGAAAACGAATATATATATATATATATATATATATATATATATATATATATATATATATATATTTCAATTGGAGTAGATAGACTAAACTATCGCCCGGTTCACACTCCACCACGTCTATTGAACAGGTGAAGGGGCTCATCTCTTGTTCCCTGTTTGGGATGTGGTTTCCGGCTTTCTCTCTTCTAATCTTTTCACTCTTACGTAGCCCCCGGCATATCAATGGCGTTACCGCCTTGCTCGGGGTGATATGATTATATATATATATATATATATATATATATTGTGCGCTTTTTAATCCTTTTTTAGACATGTTTAATTAACGACTACTAAGATACAAGATCCAAATGTTGTACATACCAGAGCAATTTCGCCTATTCTTCTAGCCATTATGGAGCATTATTTCTATTTTAACTGAATAGATGGATTTTTGATAAATGTATCGAGAGCTATGCGAATTTTGTACAGAAAATAAAACACTTATTTGGACACAATGAAAATGAAACAAAAACTTAATCGCACTACCTTGTCTGTTGTCTTCAATGAAACTTTATATATCTACACTACCGGTCATAATTATGAGGCCACCCAATATATTTAAAAAATGATCTATTTCATACTATTTTTTTAGTATTTATTGCCAAGTGAATAATTGTAGATGAAAATAGAATGGTTCTTTTGTCAATACTGCACAATAACATGTGCATCAAATGAATTTATAAATATTTAATAATTACCTATACTACAGTTTCATCAATGAAAGAATGAAGAAAATTTTGGGTGATTCGGACGAGTTCATCTTTGCTTCCTTCCTTGTAAAATTTTACAAAGTAATAATAACAAAAAACAATTCTATTTTCATTTAGAATTATCCACTTGGCAATAAATACTAAAAATTGTATGAAATACATCATTTCTTTTTAAAAAACTGGGGTTGCCTATTAATTATGGCCGGTAGTATATATATATATATATCACCTAAAACTTCATATTTACTTGATACACGTGTTTATGCAAACATCCCTGATTTTTTTAACAGCATAAATATATTTCTAATATCATGTGCATTTGACACTATTAATTCTCATGACTGTTTTGAATATATATATATATATATATATATATATATATATATATATATATATATTGTCTATTTGGGGAGAAATACATAATTTATGCAAGTTTCATTAAAAATATTAAATTACATGTCCTACACAAAAAAAACAAGGCATTTAAAAAAGTTACGAAAACGAAAATGTATATCCGCACAGTACCTTGTCACTGGCTTTTAATAAAACTTGGATATATATATATATATATATATATATATATATATATATATATATATATATGTATATTACAGTAGTGTTCACTCTGCACATAGAGAGTCACTCGAGGTGGATTGTTACAGCGTAAGAGGCATAGTTTATGCGGGTATGTGAGAAAAATACGTGCGTGTATGTGTAAACAAAGATATATTTATAAATATGTAAATTATATATACGTATGTAAATATAGATATATATAAAAATAGATGTGAGTCTGGACGTGTGTTTATATTTGTGCATGTTTGTGTTAATATATATATATATATATATCCAAGTGAATTAAGAACGAGGAAAAATTGACAACGTTCAAAACATAAAACGTTCATTTCAATGTCGAAACAAAATGTATACTTTATCGTAGATAATAATTTGTACATGTTCTAAACTATAATTTATAATATATATATATATATATATATATATATATATATATATATATATATATATATTATTTATTCAAATGAATAAGGAACGAGAAAAAAATTGACAACGTTTAAAGCATTAAACGTTCATTTCAATGTCGAAACAAAATGTACACTTTGTAGTAGATAATAATTTGTACATTTTCTCAAATATAATCTATAATATATATATATATATATATATATATATATATATATATATATATATATTTAAATATAAGAAATGACGTTAACTCACGGGTTACCTTCACGTCCGGTGTTGTTTTCCTTTTCTGTTTGTGGTCGAGTGAATTTTCTACTTTTTATTGCACACCGTCAAAATGACGAACTTTATACCTTAAATGTAAGCCAAACCCTGATCGCCTTCTCTTTGTGTCCCTCAGTCTTTTACTCTATCTCTCAATCTTTATTTCTCGATCTAAACCAGATTAAACTTGTCGTTTAGCTTCTCGCATATTTCCTCTTCTTCCCCTGCTTTACACACCCATGATAACACGTGGGCTCAGCGATTTATAACCACCTCCCTGCATGGCATACATTGTAAGCTCCTGTCATAGTTTTTTCTTCGGGTGGAACAAGTTGCCTTTTAAAAATGTATAATTAATGTCGATTCGCTACCTACAACATGATCAAATTCCAAATCTATACGGTTTGTACATTTAAAATACTATATTAATCAAAAGTATATTTAATTTACTTTATTTTAATTTATATAAAGCCAGAAAATATTTTTACATTCTAAGAATATATTTTGGTGATAAAAATGGTTTACAAGTCTTACTAATTTCTTTTTTGAATTTCTTTTGCTTAATCAGTAGACTGATTGATTGATTCGTTTTTAACGACTTATCAACCCTTTAACGTTTATTTAAAGCCAGAAAATATTTTTAGATACTAAGAATATATTTTGGTGATAAAAATGGTTTACAAGTCTTACAAATTTCATCTTTTAATTTCTTCTGTTTAATCAGTAGATT
This sequence comes from Ascarosepion bandense, assembly GCA_037127315.1. Lineage (NCBI taxonomy): Eukaryota > Metazoa > Mollusca > Cephalopoda > Sepiida > Sepiidae > Ascarosepion > Ascarosepion bandense. The sequence continues at coordinate 1,185,994 of JBBBDQ010000724.1, read as the reverse complement.
GATTGATTCATTCATTTTCTACGGCTTATCAACCCTTTGCAGGTTATTTAAAGCCAGAAAATATTTTTAGATTTCAATAATATATTTTGGTGATAATAATGGTTTACAAGTCTTACAAATTTCATCTTTTAATTTCTTCTGTTTAATCAGTAGGTTGATTCATTCATTCATTTTCTACGGCTTATCAACCCTTTGCAGGTTATTTAAAGCCAGAAAATATTTTTAGATTTTAATAATATATTTTGGTGATAATAATGGTTTACAAGTCTTACAAATTTCATCTTTTAATTTCTTCTGTTTAATCAGTAGATTGATTCATTCATTCATTTTCTACGGCTTATCAACCCTTTGCAGGTTATTTAAAGCCAGAAAATATTTTTACATTTTAATAATATATTTTGGTGATAATAATGGTTTACAAGTCTTACTAATTTCTTCTTTTAATTTCTTCTGTTTAATTAGTAGATTGATTGATTGATTCGTTTTTTAACGGCTTACCAACCCTTTACCGGTTATTTAAGGCCAGAAAATATTTTTAGGTTGTAAGAATTTTTTCAGCCAATAATTGTTTAGTGATATAATTCTTACTATTTAAGTCATAACTGGGAGGGAAGTGATGGATTTATATAATTCCCAAAAGCATTTGCGAGTAAATGAATATAACGACCCCGACCGGACTTAGAACTCGGCTGATTAACCATTCTGTACCATTAACCTTTACACGACGTACACGTCCAAGGCTACAGTACTTGGTATTCTCAAATGGCCACCCGTTTAGATACTGACGTTGTGGTAAATTTTCGTTTTAGTTGCCGACGGCTTTTCCCCCTTTAAATTTATACAAAATAGCATTATTTCTGTGCAAATGTATATGCTGAACTCAAATCAACAATTAGTTATTGAAGAAACTTAACTTTTTTCTTTGAATGTCCATAAAAAAACGAACTATATCTCGCACTTTTTCTCTCTCGTAACTCTCACGAAGTCATGTATATAACTGCAGAATGACGTTCTACGTAGGCAGCAATTTTGGTCGAATTTCGTCCTTTACTGAAACTTCCGGCGATGTACTTCCTGTTTTGAGAGTAATAAGCGTAGGAATACAATAGCGCATTACTTTAATTCCTGGAAGTACATCGCCGGAAGTATCAGTAAATGAAGAAAAATCGACAAAAAATCTGCCAAATTTCAATCACATGCGCAGTACGTCATTCTGCAGTTAATTACATGACTTCGTGAGAGTTACGGGAGAGAAAAAGTGCAAGATATAGTTCGTTAAGGTAAGTTTCTTCAATAACTAACACTTGATTTGAGTTCAGCATATACCTTTGCACAAAGACAATGCTATTTTGGATAAATTTGAAGGGGAAAAGCGACGGGACTTAAAACGAAAATTTACCGACGTTGTTTAACTTCGGTGAACGTACGGGATCTGGTGTTGCAAGAGAGAGGGAAACAGTTAATAACCCACAAGCTTGCGTAAATAGGTTTGAGGAACTGAGGGAGTGAGATTGAAATCAAAAAGACAAACATTACTAAGAGCTTCACCTGTTAGTTAACCTACTAAGTGGAACAACAACGTGAGAAAGCACCCAGAGAAACACCAAGCAAAGAAAACCTGATCACAGATCTAACAAAATCGTTAAATGAAGAAGAACTGATACTAGTGATAAAGGGACCCAAATTTACGATCAAAGAAAAACAAAGTCGACCACACCAAGATCCAGACTAGCTTCTGCAAGCTCACATACCAAATCAGATAGAAAGACAGATCAATACAGCAGAATCTAAAGAAAGCAACCAAATGCTTCCCGAAACTATATGGATCAGGAGACTTCGGATTACCACCCAAAACAAACAACGGAAAAGAAGCAAACCTCAAAAGATCGTTCGTTGAGAAAGGAGGGAATATATATGTATATATGAAATGATTTGTTTGAACATTATTTTTTATCGATACTCGATAAAAAATAATGTTAAACAAATCATTTCAAATGATTGTTTATAATCAAGTTTCGTTAATTTTCGTTAATTTCCGTAATATATATATATATATATATATATATATATATATATATATATATATATTCTAACCATATACTGTTAAATATAAGAGACAATGAATGTCTATTATGCTTAATCATGAGCCGTTCTAAACGTTGTATTTTGGCTTGAATTTCAGTTGAAAATAAAGACAAAAATTCTCCAACATTTGGATAATTTTTTATTAATTTGGTTCTAAGCTTTCGGCTCACATGAGTCATCTTCAGCTGAAATTAAAGCCAAAATACGACGTTTAGAACGGCTCATGATTAAACATAATAGACATTCATTGTCTCTTATATTTAACAGTATATGTTTAGAAAATTATTTCCTGCCTCGATACACTAAATATATATATATATATATATATATATGTGTGTGTGTGTGTGTGTGTGTGTGTGTGTGTGTGTGTGTGTGTAATATATATATATCCCTGGCAACGTAAAGAAAAACAAAACCGTTACAAGAAGACGCACTGTGAAATGAAGAAGAAACATTGTAGCTAACCGACAGAAAGGGCGAAATATCACTTGAAAACTTCAGTCATTAACCTGATGAGGGCGTAGAGCTCCGAAAATTTGTTCACATATTCACTGACAGCAAAAGGCTCGACAATAATCGACAAACAATAAAATAATGCTGAAGTAAGTTAAGTATCTCACCACCCACGACCTAATCTCTGATAAAAAAAAAAATGTGGCTTCCGCTTCGCCTGGTCTACTGCTTATGAGTTAACGGCCATCATTGAATATGTATATCAAACTCTTGATAAAAACCGCATAGTTTGAGCTGTGGCTTCTCTTATCACGAAGGCATTTGACAGCAAGCTAACGTTCTATGCAAGTTCCAGGGCTAAGGTATTACATGACGATTGTTTGATTGAATCCAATCGTTTCTATCAAATCGTCAAATGAACCGGCAAACCTCCAGCTCCCACCCAGTCTTTGTCCTAGGTCTTACGCTATTTCTGACTCTCCTCGAGGTCATTGCATGTCCCAGGAACTTCAGCTGTCTCTTCCTGGCTCAGTATTAGTTTCCTTGTCGTTTCCATCCTTTTTAAAACCTCATCATTGCTCACATGCGCGATCCATAATATTCGCAGCATCCTTCTGTAGAACTACATTTTCATTGCTTCAAGTTTTTCTTTATCTTCGTATTCACTGCCATATTGAAGAACTGACATCACATAGCATTCCAGTACTCTCTTCTTTGTTTCTAGCGAAATTGTCCTGTTTCTTAATACTTTACTGAACTTCTGGAATGCTTCCTTGTGCTTTTGGATCTCAGGAATATAAATGTATAGAATCTGCTGTGACCAGAAAGTGAGGGGTCAGTTTATATATATATTGTAATATGGAATTGATCCCCCACTTTATATCCAGTATGTTTCTGTAGAACCACATTTCAACTTCTTCAAGTTTTTCCTTCATATTCGAAGATATTGTCCAACATTCACTGCCATGTTGAAGAACCGACATCACATAGCATTCAGTACTATCCTCTTTCTTTGTAGTGAAATTGTCCTGTTTCTTAATACTTTACTGAACTTCTAGAATGCTTCCTGCGCCATGCCAATTCACCTTCGGATCTCAGTGTCGCACTTTAAAACGAAAAACTCGTTATCTGTCTGGACAGTTCCAAACAAACGAAGAAATTATGGAACATGAATTAGTGCCAATTGTTGTTTTAGCACAAGGAACTACCCTGAAAAGTCTTACGAAGACATTGTAAGAACTGAAAACACCAAAAGAATGGCGTCATTGAAAATAGCTAGAATTCAGGGAAAGGCTGGGATGTTGAGCAGCAGATATCGACTCTGAACGAGAAATCGGAGGGCCGAGTTCGAATACCACTTTAATTCGTTGCATTCACTTACGCGCAAATACCCATGGGAAAGATATTAATCCGTTTGTTCCCTCCAGTTATGGGTTAAATGACAGGACAGATTTAGTTCTATAGCATTGGCTGGCAACTAGTCTACGGCAAAAAGTAATGGCAACCTATTGTGGGATAACCTTTTGCCCAGTTAGTTATGTCTCTTTCGAGACATGATCGCCCAAGCGTGTATCATGTATGGCACTTAACTGACCGGATGAAGATAATAATGTGAAACATAAGTAAAGATTCTACTGGGCAAAAAGTGGGGGATCAGTTTTCCATAGTTATTAAGTAATAAACTGATCCCCCACTAATTACTACTTATTAATACAATCCGTCTCTTCTCCCTTCAGCTATAGTTTAAAGAGCAGGACAGAAAATCTTCTGCCCAGTCAGTCATGACTTTTTTGAGACATGATCGCCCAAGTGTGTATCACGTATGACACTTAACTGACTGACTGTTACTCTTACTGTTCTGGTTTTATGTCTTAATTTGTTTAAATGTGTCTATTTAAACGTTTCAATGAGTTGAAGCACCTTTTTAATTTTACCCAATTACCAATAGACAGTCAATCATTTAAGTGTCCTACGTGATACACGCATGGGTGATCATGTCTCGAAAGAGACATGACTGACTAAGCAGAAGATTTTTCCGCAGTAAGTTGCCATTGTTTTCTGCCGTAGATTGGCTGCCAACCAAGGCTATAGAACCCAATTTGTCCGGCTATTTAACTCATAGCTGGAGGGAGAAGCGACGTATTAATATCTTTCCTAAGGGTATTTTCGCATAACTGAATGCGACTGGAATTCGAACTCATCTCTCCGATTTCTCGTTTTGAGCCGAAATCCACTGCACCACAAACGCACATCCGTGACTACGAATAGATCAGTCAATTAAGTGCCATACTTTGGGCGATCATGTCTCGAAAGAGACATGACTGACTGGGAAGAAGATTTTTTATTATCCTGCTCTTTAAACTATAGCTGAAGGGAGAAGAGACGGATTGTATTAATAAGTACTAATTAGTGGGGGATCAGTTTATTACTTAATAACAATAGATAACCGATCCCCCACTTTATGCCTAGCAGGAGTTTTAATATGTTTCCAACTATTATATTCAGTTAGTTAAGTGACATACGTGATACACGCTTTAGGCGATCATGTCTCGAAAGAGACATGACTGACTGGGCAAAGATTATAGCGCAGTAGGTTGCCATTGCTTTCTGCAGTAATGTCTTGCCAAGTGTTACAGAATCCAATCTATCCTATTATTTAACGCATAACTTGAGTTAAGAAACAAATTAATACCTTTCCCAAGGGTATTTGTGCCATGAATTTAACTGGAGTTCGAACTTCGCTCCCCGATTTGTCGTTCCGAGTCGATATCCACTGTCCCACAACCCACATCGGAGTACATACGGCCATAAAAAAATATTTTTATTTTTTATTTTTGGGCGATTCGATATCAGACAATATTTTGCAAATTAGTCTAGTTGGCCATTATTAATAAGTACTGCGTTCAGTTTTACTCATTACCCATGACCTTATGCCAAACTAATTCAATCTAAGTCAAATATAACAAAATTTCATGACACGCGCAACCTGTAAATAACACGGTTGCCTACCTGTCAACTGTCCCCCAGGTATTTCTCTTTTCTTTTTACTGTATTTCTCTCCTACTGAAGGTGACATTCTTTGCTTTCTTTTCTTTTCTTTCTTTTTTTTTTTTTTTTACTTCCATATATATTAACTGCCTGGTCGCATCTTTATTTGCTCTGACAGGTATCGTTATGTTAGGACGTGGATTCCAGAGCCACATCGGCGCTCTGTCTTTCTTTATATCCAAATAAAGCCTGTGTCATTGGCCGACGACTGGCTGGTCAACTATGAAAATTCCAACTTACCCAGAAGAATACGACATAGTGAACGAGAAGTAAAGGAAAAATGGGATAAGCTAAAGTAGAATTAGATCGGTTTTTATCTCGGGAAATGTCTTTATGTAGAAGAAAGATAATACAAGAGGCCTGTTTACAAGGTAGTGTTTATCTCTATGCTTCACCTTCTTTTTCTCTCTACTATCTCTCTCACTCACTCTCACTCTCTCTCTACTCTCTCTCTCTATATACTCCCTTTCTCTCTCTCTCTCTCTCTCTCTCTCTCTCTCTCTATATCTCCCTTTCTCTCTCTCTCTACTCTCTACTCTCTCTCTATACTCCCTTTCTCTCTCTCTCTCTCTCTCTCTCTCCCTCTCTCTCTCTCTCTCTCTCTCTCCCTTTCTCTCTCTCTCACTCTACTCTCTCTCTATCTCCCTTTCTCTCTCTCTCTCTACTCTCTCTCTATACTCCCTTTCTCTACTCTCTACTCTCTCTCTCTACTCCCTTTCTCTCTCTCTACTCTCTCTCTATACTCACTTTCTCTCTCTCTACTCTCTCTCTATACTCCCTTTCTCTCTCTCTCTATACTCTCTCTTCTCTATCTCCCTTTCTCTCTCTCTCTTTCTCTCTCTCTCTATATATATATATATATCCTTCTCTTGATAGACTTTTCTCTGTTTCTCTCTCTCTTTATCTATTTCTCCTCTTTCCACTCCTTTCCTCATTCTCTCCTCTGTTTTACCCCTCTTTGTTAATTCTCTATGTTCTCTCTCTCTCTCTCTCTCTCTCTCTCTTTATTCATTCATTATTTCCATCTCACTCTCTCCTTTTCTCTCTGACATTCACTGTTTCTCAATATTTATTCCGACTTTCTCTTTCTCTCTCTTTCTCCTCTTTCTTTTTGTTATCTCATTCTCTCTCTCTTCCTATCTCTTTCTCTCCCTCTTTTTCTCTCTCTCTCACTCTCATTCTTCTTCTCTTTCTTTTTGTTTTCTCATTCTCTCTCTCTTCCTATCTCTTTCTTTCTCTCTTTTTCTCTTTCTCACTCTCTTTCTCCTTCTCTTTCTTTTCGTTTTCTCATTCTCTCTAACTCTTTCCCTATCTCTTTTCTCTCCCTCTTTTTCTCTCTCTCTCACTCTCATTCTTCTTCTCTTTCTTTTTGTTTTCTCATTCTCTCTAACTCTTTCTCTATCTCTTTTCTCTACGTTTTTCTCTCTCTCACTCTCACTCTCTTGCTCCTCTTTCATTTTGTTTTCTCATTCTCTCTCTTTTCCTTGCTCTTTTCTCTCCCTTTTTCTCTCTCTCGCTCTCTTTCTTTTTCTCTTTCTTTTTGTTTCTCATTCTCTCTAACTCTTTTGCTTTCTCTTTTTCCCTCTTTTTCTCTCTCACTCTTTTTCTTCTTCTTTTTCTTTTTGATTCTCATTCACTCTAACTCTTTCCCTATCTCTTTTCTCTCCCTCTTTTTCTCTCTCTCTCTCACTCCCTTTCTCCTTCTCTTTCTTTTTGTTTCTCATTCTCTCTAACTCTTTTCCTCACTCTTTTCTCTCCCTCTTTTCTCTTTCTCTCTCACACTCTTTCTCCTTCTCTTTCTTCATTCTCTTATCGCCTATTTTTTCTTTTATTCACCCGTTCTCTTTCTTCGCTTTTTTCCCCTTATTTTTCTTTTTCTGTTTTTGTTTCTCATTCGCTGCTTTATCTTACCCACTCTTTCTTTTTTACTTCTCACTTTCTCTCTCTCTCTTTCTCTTTTTCATTCTCTTTTTATCTCTCACTCTTTTTTTCACGTCTTTATCTTTTCTACTTTTCTTTCTTTTCCACTTTTACACACTTTCTTCTTTTCCGTTCTCTCTTTCTATCTCGCTATTCTCTCTTTCTCTTCTTCTCTCTATATTTTATTACTCTTTTTCGTTTTCCTCCCCCCCTCTCTCTCTTTATCTATCTATTTATCTATCTATCTATCTATCTCATTCTCTTCGTGTCTATCGCCTTCTGATTATCTATCTATCTATCTATCTATCTATCTATTTTTTGGGAATTTTCTCTACCACGCTTTTTTCTCTATATATCTTTCTTACTTTTTTCGTTCACTGTTCTCTCTCTCTCCTTTTCACTCACGAGAGAGAGAAAGAGTGAGTGAAAAGGAGAGAGCTCAGTGTTTTTCATTCACTCTCTTTCTCTTTTTGTTGGGTTCAAGTAAACAAAATGGAGGTTGACTTCACGCTTGAGGGAGTCGAGCAGAACGAAGTAACATAGAATTTTGAATGAATTCCAGCCAAATGCTATGTTAATGTGTTAAACATTGTACCATACAAAATTGTTGTCACGTATTTTAATCATCGGCTCGTCATAAACACGCGTCATTAAGTTAATAATACAGTCTTCATTTACTGTGTTAATGAGGTTGACGCTTTCTTCACAGGTTTTTACAAAATGGTTTTTTAAACCAGGTGAAAGATTTTTCGAAATCTGATTTTCTAAATAGACACCTTTTTTCCAGTTAAGAAAAACATAAATCTTGCTAAGCTTTACCTGACCCCGTACTGGAAAAATTACTTAATCCTCTGGCTGGAACATAAGCCGTTGGTATCACTAACGAGATATCATTTTCTGGAGTGGAGTTGAGAGGCCAACTCCGACCTAAAGGACGAAGCACAACTTCACATCTGACCTCTGTCCAGCTTGGTTGACTTTTTTTTTAATTTTAAATCACAACGCATTTTTCGAATATTCATGCCGGCAGGCAAAAATAAATAAATATACTATTTAGCAAATAAACAGGGCGTCTACTCAAATACGACTATCCAATAAAAACAACGTTTAAGTAATAAAAATCTGTTAGAATAATAAATCATAACCATTTCATATATATATATATATATATATATATATATATATATATATATATATATATATATAGGGCTTCCAAAACGAAGCTGCTATCTATTAACCAACATTGACAATTGCTCTTACTCACCCACTCCCATTAGCATGGATCAGGCTAGCCTCCCTGAGAGCAAAACACTGCGCCTCCTTGGCCTAACACTCCCAGCAGACCTCAAGTGGAATCACTATATCGAATCCATAGCTAAATCCGCTGCTAAGAAAGTCGGTTCACTGTGCAGGGCCAGGAAGTTTTTCCCGTCTGAATCCATCCTGCACATATATAAATCGACCATCCGCCCGTGTATTGAATACTGCTGCCATATCTGGTCGGGTACATCTGCAATTAAGAACGGAAAATCTATAATGTGATTGATACCGACTTGGCAGCTCGGCTGCAGTCGCTCTCTCACCGGCGTGATGTGTCTTCCCCGTGCCTCTTCTACAAATACTTTCATGGCTTCTGTTATAATGAACTTAGATCACTGGTGCCCCCTATGTATGAATTTACATGAACTACTAAACTAGCAACTAGGTTCCACCCTTTTACAGTGTAACCGATAAAATGTAACCGCAACTTCTACTCTAATAGCTTCTTTTCTCGCACTTTCCGTCTGTGGAATTCCCTTCCGTATATTTGCTTCCCCGACAGCTACAATCTCCAGAAATTTAAATGTAAGGTCAATACTCATCTCCTATCTCACTAACTCGAATCCTTTCTCTCAGGCTCTTTTCTCCATGTACTCCACCCCCATTGCACCAGTATTCTCACCCGTCTATTACCCTCCTCCTGACACTCCCTATAACCTACCCTTCTTTCTCATCACTTTTCTCAATGTAACCCCCTGCGTAACAGTAAAACTACCTTGCTTGGTGTGAAATGATTAAAATATATATATATTCTAATATGGACATGTGAGTGTTTATGTAAAATTAAATAAAAGAAAAGAAAAGAAAATTTTGAGGACTAGCTGTTGTATCATTTGGGTCTGACGAGCCGGGATAATAATATCAAGACGCGGTGAAATATGTATTACCCATTGTAATAACCTAAAATCTTCTATAAATTATATTACTCTGTTAAATTAAATAAATGAATTTAATATTGAGTTCTCTTGAGTTCGTCTCCATGGGAATTTACCTGGATTGTATATCAAGTGTACTATATATATATATATATATATATATATATATATATATATATATATATATGCCAATATCCATCAACTGATCTAATGTGCCTTTGACCGCTCGGCCACGAATGATTTCGTGATCAAGCAGTCGAAGACGTATCAGATCAATTGATGTTTTTCACTATGTTGTTAGGGGTAGTAGGTTCGAATCCTGCCGAAGGACACACATTTTCCCAAACAAATTGTTCAAAAATACTTATGCCGTATAAATTAAATATGTTGGTTGTTAATCCATTTCGTTAATCTTCGGAATTTTCCGCAATACACACACACACACACACACACACACACACACACACATACATATATATATATATATATATATATATATATATATATATATATATATATATAGTGGGAGGGATAAATTGTCGTCTAAATAACGCAAAAATGAAAATCACACTAACATTCGTTCTAACAGATTTATTTATCAAAATTACTCAGAAACATCTTGGAATACTAAAAAGTTCATTTATTCACAAAATCGTCATTGGCTTCATCCACATCATCCAGACAATTTCGGAATACTATGCAAGTTTTCTGGGCTGTGGCCTTGTTTAAGTTGGTGACTACTGCCATAATCTTTGCCTTCATTTCATCTTTGGTATTACAATAACTTTTTAGCAACACAGTTTTGCGGCTGTTTTTTTCTTACTACAACTTACACCCCTGAAAATGATCTCCGAAGAAGATTGATAGAACTTGGGAATATTGAGAAATGAATAATTAAATCAACTGTAAAAGTTACAGCGCATTTCTTGCATTTTTCAATAATAATTCACGAAACATTATCCGTGAGTACGAACGGATATAATTAAAAATTATTTACTTTTATTTTTATTTTTTATTTTTTACTTCATTGATTTGATTTATTTCTTTATTCTTTATCTTTATTTTAATTTTAATTTTCCACTTACCTATATATAAACAAGAACTTGGCCCTCAGAAACAAAAGGAACTCGATATGTAAAGCCACAAATTTATTCGCCTGAGCATTGTCAATCTTAGACTCGAAACACGTGTAGCGTCACAAATACCATTATGGACACTTAAAATATCGTAATATGTATAATATCTTTATACAACAATAAATATACACTTTAAACTAATCATTCACGGCCTCTCACACTCTTTATTATATATATATATATATATATATATATATATATATATATATATATATATATATAATTCTCTGCCTCCATTAAAAATTATACCTAAAATACTAAAAAAAAAAGACTACTTTCAACCTGTACCACCGAAGTCCCATTCTATGATCGCAGAAATAATATCTACGTACAACGGAGCGGTGTTTCAATGGGCTAAATTCTTGGTCTAATTTTCAGCAACTTCTACATGGCCAACCTAAAAAATAATATATTTATCACCACTAAAAACCCTCCATCTACCTACGATATGCAGATGATATTCTTATATTAGTTAAAAACATAGAAGAAATAATGGAACTCCAAAAAACTTTCAAAAACTCTCTGTCCTCAAGTACACATACGAACTTAACAAAGATAATAAAATCCCTTTCCTTGGACAAAAACAATAACACTTTTCTTACCTCTCCATATAAAAAAACAATCTGCAAAAACTCTTACACTCTTAACCACAAGAGTGAATGGCCTAATTACTATAAAATAGCACTTATACACAATTTAATTAACCGAGCAAAAATTAACTCGTTTACAAAAAGTTTTTACTCTAAACTAAATATATTAAGCAGACTATCATTAATAATGACTTCCCTAAACTACATTCTAAATGAACAAATAAGACGATATTTCAAAAACCCCAACACACATCAAACAGAATATAGTACTTCCACAAAAGACTCTAAATATATCAAGCTCTTATACTGCAACAATATGCACGATAACTACAAACAGAATGAAAAATGATAAAAAATCTTATTCCTGTTAATATATTAATATCTCCCGTAAATCCTAATAAAATCAATGTACTAAATACAATACTGCTAATTTAATCATTCGCAATGACTTCTCTCCATCAAATGATGTATTATGTAAAATCAACATTATATATCAATTCAAATGTCTCTTGGGAGAATGTTCTTCTGACAAAAAACATTTACAACTACATTAATATTCGTCCATTTTGAGAAATCTACAACAACATTCCTATCTACATTCACAATATAAAAAATAATGATCGACAACACAACTATCCTACACCAAGAAAACAAATGCAAACTAAAGATCCTCGTGGCAATATTCATTAAAAAAAGTTAAACCGCCAGTTAATAGAATCAGTTACGAATACTGTAGTAATGTTCTACAATGTTTATAGAATGAACAGTTTTTTCATACTTTAATGGCTTACGGCCATATCACGTTGAATACACCGGTTCTCGCTCGATCATCGAAGTTAAGCAACGTTGAGCCTGGTCAATAATTAGATGGGCGACCGCTTGGGAATACCAGGTGCTGTAAGCGTATAGTGACGGGTGTGGTGCAGTGGATATCGGCTCGGAAAGAAAATTCGGTGAGCTGAGTTCGAATTCCAGTTGAATACCCTGCATTCACTTAAGCACTGGTACCCTTGGGAAAGATATTAATCCGTCCCTTCCCTCCAGTTATGGGTTGAATAACAGGGTAGGACTTAGGGATCCTGCCCTTAAAAACAAATCCCAATGAATGTTGATACTCGAAAAGAAAAAGTATTACCAGACACAAAAACTTATATAAAAACAACAATAAATTGTTGAAAGAAAAAGGTATTACCAGCAATAAACAAATAAAAATTTAGTTGGCAATAAATGACCCGCCGAGGTTGATATACCATAAAACAAACCAGCCAACCATACTTTAATATGTGCATGACCATGACCTTCTTTATAAAGAAGGTCATGGCATGACCCTGACATTACAACGTAAAAAACTCCAAAGTTGATAATTTTCACGTTCTAATGAACGATAGGCATAACTGTCAACAGTTACATTTGAATCGAAAATAAAATATTGCAATAATTTTTAGCAACACAGTTTACAATTTTCATACGTTTCCTTAGAGTAACGTCCATCTCAGACAATCGCCGTAGGACAACTAATCGACAGTTTCTCATTTCAGACAATAAAAAATCATCTTTTATATTAACTTTAATTGGATTATGTATTTGTATTTATATAATTGTGTGTGTGTGTGTGTGTGTGCGTGCGTATGTGTGTGTGTGTGTGTGTGTGTGTGTGTGTGTGTGTGTGTGTGTGTGTGTGTGTGTGTGTGTGTGTGTGTGTGTGTGTGTGTGTGCGCGCGCGCGCGTGCCAGGATTTGGTAACACATTTTTAAGGAACCATGAATGGAAAATAGTAAAAGAGATGCATGCACCGAATTTTAGTAAAATTGTTTCGGTTTAAAACGTATCGAGAGCATTAACACGGAAACTTCTACTCTGACACACGAAGATCGGCCGAGTAAGTAATATTCTTATTCCATCGTTCTAACATTGGTAGCTGCCGATTATTCTGAGTTGGAGCAGACGCCCAACTTTTTTTTAAATAGCCAGGGGGATATAACCTACACACACACACACACACTCTCTCTCTCTCTCTCTCTCCCTCTCTCTCTCTCTCTCTGTATATATATATATATATAGATATAGATATAATTATGAATTAAATGTTCATTGCGACACGGAAATTCCTATGTTTCGAGATAGAATCTCGTCATCAGGCAATGTTGGATGTTGGTTGTGAAAATGATTGAAATTTAATTCATAATTATAAGATTATATTAAACTCTAAAATATTTATTGTACTGAGCGCTGTTTATAAAACAATAAATACCAGGGGACTCAAAACCGTAAAATCTTGGATCCTCTTCACCTGGATATATATATATATATATATATATATATATATATATATATGTACTAGGAACATCATTGTGTCCGTAATCTAATCCCTTAAATATTTTACTCAAAACCTTTTTTTCAATATAATTTTCTTTCTTAGGCATTATGCTTATTTTTGAGTCTATAGATAAAAATTGGCTCTGTTTATATTTTGTCTAAAATAAAAATTGTTCAGTTTCATACTTCAGTCTGAAGGCAAAATTTGGCTGTGATTATACATGATTCTATAAGTAAACTAGCAGTATAGCCTGGCGTTGCTCGGGTGTAATGAAAGCTTTAAAACTAACCCATGGCCCTGGAGTTCAGACTCTTTGGACGTTGGCACAAAATACTAAAAAGCAATAGTTGTTTCCAGTTAAAGCGAAACCGTAGACTGAAAAAAATGAATGGATCTAAGTCAAATTTTGATTTCTTTGTATCGATATCAAATAAATTTTTTCGTCGTAATTTGAATTTTGAAGGCTAAATAAGTCCTCTGAGTAAATGGTATCATGGCTGAGACTAAGAACTACAATTATAGCTACTTCGAGCCAAACCCGAAGCCAAAACTAAAATAAAAGGGCTGAAAAAATACAGACATACAGGCAGATAAACAGACACACACAAACATCTTGCCTTTTATATATATATATATTATCGATTCTGCACTATTGTAAGAACTGCAACCTTAAAACTTCTGAATATCGTTTCTTATGTCTTTGTCTATGAGTGTATCAAATTTGATTAAAATCGGACCACTCCTTCTATAACCCGATTTTCGATATTTATCGGGGGTACCTCGACACAAAACCTAGCTAAGAACACGCGCAGACGCTTATTGTACAACTGTGTAAATTTTCAAGAAAATCGGTTCAGCCGTTTCAGAGTCTATAGGTAATGGACACACACACACACACAGACACATGCACACAGACAAAGTTCCAATTTATAAATAAGTTTAGATTAGACAAAGTTTGTGTTTATACTGGGCTCGATAGTGAAAGGTTATGTCTATACTTGAGATTTTAGGTAAATATTGGCCATGTTTATATTTGTATCTGTGGCTAATTATTGGTCGTCTTTATACTTGAGTCTGTAAGTAAATATTATCTAGATTTATACTTGTGTCAGTAGGTAAACACTAGTCGTGTTGATATTTGAGTCCATGTGTAAATATTGTCCGGGTGTGTATTGGTGTCATTGGTCATGTTTGTACGATAGACGGCGGGTAAATGTTTGGCGTGTTTATGCATGAGTCAGTAAGTAAACGCGGATTATGTTTCTACTTGAGTCTGTATCTAAATATTGATCTGGTTTGTACTTGGGTCAGTAGCTAAATATTAGTCGGCATTATATTTGAGTCTGTATGTAAATATTGGTTGTATAAATACATTAGTTTATAGCTAAATATTGGCCGAGTTTGTACTTGAATCGACCAATCGATAAAGATTGGTTGAGTTTATGTAACCCTATTTTCAAATTGATTTTAAGTGATTTTCAAGATGAGAAGAGATTTCTCTAAAATTGGAGAATACAATTATTTTTGTCAAGAAAAGTAACCGAAGTGATAACAAGTGGAAAATACAGATTCCAAGATACAATGAGTGCAGAATTATTTTTGTCGTAAGAAGTAAGTGAATTTGTCAAAGCTAGTTAACTAAGTGTAGTCAAAATATTGTCAAGTCGGTTTTAACGATATGTGACCCTAAGTCAAAATACGATCTTGAGGATTTTCTGTGTACTGATTACCTGGGCAGCTGACAAGAACAGGCAGACAGTAACAGGGAGTAAATTTTCTCACCTTTTATTGGAAGTTGAAATTAAAAGGATATTACTTACATCACGAGATGCTAAGACGTATATAGAGAGTGGGGAATAGCGATCCAGTCCCTAACTTCAACACCCCAGTTTTCGGTTTTTTTAATAAAACTGCAGTTGGAAACGAAATTCAGTGAGTCGGGACCAGCGATGAATTGAAACAAACAAGTTGAAATAGCCTGCCACAAGACAGATATTGCAAGAGACGGTCAGTCCAAGTTAAACTAGCTGCAAGTTGAATAAATCATCGTCCAGCGGGAATATACAACACGAATATTATCGTACTTCTGAAATACCAGCCAACTGATATTTCTTTTTGTCACTTAATTTTCTCTTGCTTGTAATCTTGTATTTATTCGATATATATAAATACATATAAATCTACACCGTGTCGTTGCGGTCTTAATCTGGTTTTCATTACATACCAATCTCTCGCGTGTCTGGGCCAACCTCAGCGAGAGACAACAAGCAATCCTGCTTTGGCTAATCCGAAATCAACGACACAACGTGGGCGGAATCGACCGAAGGTCAGGAAGGTTGGCTGGACTCAACCAGGAGTCGTGTTATATTTATACTTAAACTTGTATGTAAACTTTGGTCTTATTTATATTTGAGTTTATGGGTAAAATATAGTTCTGTTTATACTTGAATCGCTAGTTAAAAATGGTCGTGTTTATACTTGAGGCAGTAGGTAAACATTAGTGGCGTTTTACTTAAGTCTATAGACAAACGTTGGTCGAGATTATACTTACTTCAGTAGGTAAACATTGATTGTATTTATATTTGGGTCTGTGAGCAAATATTGTCCAGAATTATACTGGAGTCAGTAAGTATATATTGGACGAGTTTATACTTGAGTCAGTAAGTAAACATTTGTTGTGTTTATAAATGATCCTATGGCTAAACATTGGTCGAGTTTATATTTGAGGCAGTAGGTAAACATTGGTCCTATTTATACTTGAGACAAAAAGTAAACATTGAATGTATTTATACTTGAGACTATAAGTAAATATTAGTCATGTTTATAGTTGAGTCAGTAATTGAACATTGGTTGTTTTTTTACTGGAGTATGTCGGTAAATATTGATTATGTTTATACTTGTGTCTATAGTCGAATATTCGCCGGGTTTTTGCTTGCGTGAGTGAGTGATTTTTGTTTTTGTTTTGTTTGTTTTTTTTACTTGTGTCTATAAATAAACATTGGCCAGGTTTATAATACTGTCTGAAGGAAAACATTGATTATGTTTATACGTGACTTGACAGGTATATATAAGGAGTGTTTCATTTTGATTCTGCAAAAATCCACCTGATAAGGTGATTTTCTAAGCGGTACTTAGCTGTGGCACAAGGCCGAAAGTATGAAACACCCCGTGAGGATCGAACTCACTACTCAATTGTAACGATACTAGCGAGACAATAAGTGGTCCCTTTTGAGCGGCGGGCCCTATCTCCTGAAAAGATCGACTTAAAACATGGACGATATCGATTGCTTTTGTTAAAGTAAATTTTGATATTTGTTCACAAGATTCAAGATCCCAGGTCTGTGATGCAAACTGTCTTCATCTCTTTGTACGTTTTAATTGTAAAATCCTCTGTTTCTTTTCAGAACCTGTTTTCTCTTCAATATGATATTGTTTTGTTGCTTGCACGCAGCTCAGCGGCAGAGCACGGAACTGTAGAACGTAAGGTTTGAGTCACTACCAAACGTCCTTTGTTTTTAGAAACAAGTCTTCAACGAAATGTAAGTTAATTGCAAATTAAAAGATATTTACTTAGTTTCGTTTAACACAACGCCATAAATCCAAGGTTATCACAGTCGTGGTAATGATTTACCAGGCTCGCCTATATTTTCCTCTAATCGATTAAATATCTTCTTTTTTTAATTTACAATTGTCATAAGCTGTGAATGTAGTGCTTTGAGGTTATGCAATTAAAAATATCTGTTGTCACAACACATACATATTTTTGGTGTTAGGAAAGAAATTAAGTATTTCATTGTTATATAAATTTATGTCAAACAACCAAAGTTTGGACGGTACGAAATTGCGGTGAGAAATAGTTTGCCATTTTTTTCTTTTAAGCTATCAGGAAAATAATTACGCATTTCATTATTACATGAATTATGAGTCAATCAGCTAATACAGTGCCAAAGCTGAATAGTACGAAACTACGGTTATAATTAGTTTATCGTCTTTTCTATTAGGATGTTTAAAATGTAACTGAATTTCAATGCTATGTATTACTAGCAGTATAGCCCGGCGTTGCTCGGTTGTAATGAAAGCTTTAAAACTAATCCATGGTCCTGGAGCTCAGACTCTTTGGACGTTGGCACAAAAGACTAAAAAGCAATAGTTGTTTCCAGTTAAAGCGAAACCGTAGACTGAAAGAAAAATAAATGAATGTAAGTCAAATTTTGATTTCCTGGTATCGATATTAAATTTTCTGCACTATTGTAAGAACTGCAACCTTGAAACTTCTGAATATTGTTTCTTATGTCTTTGTCTATGAATGTATCAAATTTGATTAAAATCGGACCACTCCTTCTATAACCTGATTTTTTCGATTATCGATTTTCGATATTTATCGGGGGTACCTCGACACGAAACCTAGCTAAGAACACTCGCAGACGCTTATAGTACAAATGTGTAGATTTTCAAGGAAATCGGTTGAGCCGTTTTGGAGTCTATAGGTAACGGATACACACACACACAGAGACAAAGTTCCATTTATAAATAAGTTTAGATTTAGATTAAGTATGGAAAGACATTGAGATAACCAATCGCTTCTGTATCCATTATAGTCATTTGAGAATGTTTGTGGAGACTTCGTAGTTAATTTTGTTCAGGTTAGGTTTCAACTGTTTTATGTATATGGCTTCGAGTATTTTTAGTTTTTTTTTATTGTTTTCATATTTAAGTATGGTTGTGTTTTCGACAAGGATTTTACGGAATTGAGTATGTGGCCTGGTATGTTGTTTTAAATGTCTAAAGATGTTAGAATTATCGCTTAAATGCACTGTCAAAGGTCGTGAGAGCGAGTTTGTGGTGTGATTAATGGTTTTCTATACTTAATACTTCTCTCTTCCATTTTCACGAGGTCATGTGTGACGTCACAAACTATAGGGCAATTTATTTTCGCTTCCAGCACGCACGCACGCGTTCGCCAATCTTGCATACAAACAAAATAGACGAGTACTACTATCACCCGTCCGCGAACTGCTTAATAGACTCAATACAATTGTCATCTTTGATAATGGCTGGTGTAAGCCGAAAGCTCAGAAAAGATTAAATAAAAAACATGTATGAATATTGTGATTTACTTTCCCTTTCAACGATAATGCTATTAAGCTTATCAGAGAATATGAAAAAAATTACATAAAATAAATCGACAAAACTTTATATTATTTAATGAAATATGCATCAATGAAAAAATGCTGCCTAAATACGCACACACACAATATATATATATATATATATATATATATATATATATATATATATATATATATATATAAGTATTGTAATAGTTGTTACAATGGTTTATAAATTCATAGTATCACTACACAAAAATTTTCGCGTTTCGAAGCTAGCCTTGTGTGTAGGCTGCTTCATTCTTCAGGTGATCTGGTTGATATAAAAATTATCTCGTTGAAAAGACCGTTTATTTGTGTTGGATTTGTTTTTTTAAGTGATAGTGGGGGTTTTTCTTTTCCAAATCTTTTCACTCTTATGTAGCCCCCTGCACATCAGTGGCGTTACCGCCTTGCTCGGGGTGATATGATTAAAAAAAAGAAAAGACATAAAGGGCAGATGTCGTCAAGTGAGCTGCAAGCTCTAGTTTTTTCTAGGATTTTCTATTTTACTTTGGGTTTCTGTTTTGAATCCTTTAGCTTCCAAAAGTATGTAGAAAGGGGTGTTTGGTTTCGGTATAAGCTGTTTTTAAATGAGGTTAGGTGCATGTACCTGCGCTGCTTAAAAGTGTTCTTAGTTGATCCGATATACACTTTATTTATAGTTGGATTTTCAATAGAAGTTATGTTGCATTGATAGATTATTGAGTTTGTTTTGCATTTATTTTGTAGTGGGCAGTTCCTAGGGTTTCTACAATTGCACGTGTTTTCGTTGTTGTGTTTGTATTTTGGTTGTCGGTTTTATTTTGATCTACGTGTTGATTTAGGATATATTTGTTATGGTTTGTTATGATTTTTTCTAGGTTGTTTGTGCAGCTGTAGCTAAGTTTAAGTGTATTTTTGTTGAAGATTTTATTGAGGGGGTTATGTGTGGGGAAATGTTTTTTAATTAAGTTCAGGAACTTTTGTCCTATCTTGGTGTTGACCATTTGGTTGAAAGTGGGTGTGTACCAAATGATTTTTCTGTTTCTATTTTTCTTGTTATGCTTATTGTTTGTTATGTATTGGATGTCTTGGTTTCTGTAGCCGCTTTTTTTAATGACTTGTTGTAGAGACTTTTGTGTTTGTTGAATATTTCTTTGTTGGACGAGTTTTGGCTGATTCTATGTTCTATGGATGAGGGTATATGTTTGATTATACTGGGCGGGTGGTTTGACTTTGGGTGAATGTATAGTGGGTATTCGTTGGGTTTTATGTATGGTTGGCAATTGTTGTTAACTAAATCTAGTGTTACATCGAGGAAGTTTGCTACTTTTAAATTTGTGTTAACTATTACTTTTAACGAGATCACCTGAAGAATGAAGCAGCCTACACACTCGGAGTTTCATGCATCATGCAATCATCAGGTGCATATTATAAACTGAAAGTTTTTCAATTTGAATTATGATTTAAATAATAATAATAATAATAATAATAATAATAATAATCAAGGAATTTGAAAAACTGTCAAAATATAAAGACCTGGAAATTGAAATAGAAAAAATGTGGAAATTGAAAATAAGAGTTGTGCTAGTGATAGTAGGTGCACTTGGAATGATAAAAAATGGAACAAAACAACACATTGAAAGAATCCCTGGAAACCCCAGCTTAAGAGATATAAAAAAAATTGTCTTATTAAGTACAGCCCACACACTAAGGAAAACTTTATCTATGTAATGCTAGGGATGATAGGGAAGATAGAAAAACATGAAATGGAGCCATAACAACACGTCACTACCTGCCTTAGGTCTCCCCGCAGACTTGGTTGGTAGTGAGACCAAAGCAGAAATCGAAATATGATGAAAAATGACATAATAATAATAATAATAATAATAATAATAATAATAATAATAATAATAATAATAATAATTCAAATAAAAAACATTCAGTTCATAATATGCACCTGATGATTACATGATGCATGAAACTCCGAGTTGTGCTTAAAACATAGGATTATATATATATATATATATGTGTGTGTGTGTGTGTGTGTGTGTGTGTGTGTGTGTGTGTGTGTGTGTGTGTGTGTGATTGGTTTAAACTAATGGATATATATTCTACAGTTTAATATTTACTTTTTATTAAAAAAATGCTCAGTTCAGAAGTACAGCATTTACAGATATACAGTTTTTATTATATTAAGTTCTAGTATAACAATGATAATGACTATATATATATATATATATATATATATATATATATGCCTCCAGGCCTGCTCTTTTAAAACAGTTTCCTAACCGTAATAATCTATGGAAGTATCGAGAGGTGTGATATATAGTTTTAAAATTTAACATATCCTGATATCATTATCCAACTATCTGAAGAAATTTGCCACTTTGGGGCAATTCTTACAGAGTACTGTATCATTGAAACGAAGATCAGACTTTCGCGTGTCCTTGGAAGACATTATAGTCCTGCGTATAACAATGAACTACGTCCGGCAGCAAGGCTTCTCATCGGGAGATTTGAGCTTTTGAGGAGCGTAGAAGCACCTCTTAATTACTGTCGCTCCTAGGTCTACCCTGACCTGGAATGATAGCATCTGTTAGAGCCTTAGCTATGGGCAAAACAACAACCCCAAACAAAAGCAAAACATTATGAGATTATAAAAATAGATTTTTAGTTAAAAACACGAATAATACATTTTTCTATTAAAAATTACCAACAATACTTATTTATTAAAATAATCGACAATACATTTTATCTGTAATTGAAGGCGTACAATCGCGATTAAATATTTTGATTTCGGCATTAGATAACCCATAGAGTTTGACCTGCCGCTAAAAAGATCAACCAACCAAATAACCTATATATAATATCCTACAATTTCTTAAATCCAAACTGTATTCTAAAATATAACTACAACATAGAACACACGCATCAACACCTCTAGTAATTAGTGTCAAAACAAATATGTATCTGCACAAAAAGCTGAGTACCATAGATTCAAACGTGAACGAAACATCATGAATATGGCAACACAGATGAATTCAGCGAATTAACAATGCCTCATCTCAGAAATATAGACAGATGCTGAAGAATGCTGGAACGTAAAAGGACGGAAACGTCGTGAATATTGCAACAAAGATGAAAACAACAGTCTGAACAATGCAAATAGTGTAAATAATTAACAATACCTTATCTCAGAAATATAGACAAACTAGCAGTATAGACCGGCGTTGCTCGGGTGTAATGAAAGCTTTAAAACTAATCCATGGTCCTGGAGCTCAGACTCTTTGGACGTTGGAACGAAAGACTAAAAAGCAATGGTTGTTTTCAGTTAAAGCGAAACCGTAGACTGAAAGAAAAATGAATGGATGTAAGTCAAATTTTGATTGTCTGGTATCGATATCAAATAAGTGTTTTTCGTCGTAAACTGGATTTTGAAGGCTAAATAAATCCTCTGAGTAAATGGTATCATGGCTGAGACTAAGAACTACAATTATACCTACTTAGAGCCCAAACCGAAGCAAAAACTAAAATAAAAGGGCTGAAAAAATACAGACATACAGGCAGATAAACAGACACACACACAAACATCTTGCCTTTTATATATATATATATATATATATATATATATATATATATATATATATATATATATATCGATTTTCTGCACGATTGTAAGAACTACAATCTTGAAACTTCTGAATATTGTTTCTTGTGTCTTTGTCTATGAGTGTATCAAATTTGATTAAAATCGGACCACTCCTTCTATAACCTGATTTTTTCGATTATCGATTTTCGATATTTATCGGGGGTACCTCGACACAAAACCTAGCTTAGAACACTCGCAGACGCTTATAGTATAAATGTGTAGATTTTCAAGAAAATCGGTTCAGCCGTTTCGGAGTCTATAGGTAACGGACATACACACACACACACAGACACATACAAAGTTCCATTTATAAATAAGTTTAGCTTAGATTAGATACTGACGAATGCTGGAGCGTAGAACGACCGAAACGTCGTGAATATTGCAACAAAGATGAGAACAACAGTCTGAACAATGCAAATAGTTTTAATAACTAGTATGCATTATTTCAGAAATATAGACAAATCCTGAAGAAGGTAGAACGGCCGATATATCGGGAATATGGTAACAAATATGAGGACAACAGTCAAAACAATGTCAGTCAGTCAGTCAGTTAAATGCCATATGTGATACACGTTAGGGTGATCATGTCTCTTTCGAGACATGACTGACTAGACAGAAGATTTTCCAGCAGTAGGTTTTTACCGGTTGCCAACCAAGACCTGAATCGCTATCCATCCACCCGTATATGGAAAGAGAAGAGATGGACCCATATCTTTCCCAATGATATTTGTGTGTAATTGAATAGAACGAATTCAACTGGAATTCGAACTCGGCTATCCAATTTCTCATTCTGAGCCGATAGTCATTGCACATCATGCGGAAATGTAAATAAATACATAAATATTACATCTTAAAAAATATAAATAAATTCTGTTTCTTCCTTCCTTATGTTACAGTCGATATAAACAAATAAAGGGTTGATTTTCAAAGATAATTTCAGACACAAGGTCTGGTGCACGCCAACAAAAGCAACTATGTTCGATTATTGTTCGTCGGCGTTCATACTTCGCTGTAAACACCCATCTGAATAAATAAGGCTTTTCACCAGCTGTTCCGTTGTCACGAGCCGAACGTCTAACTACTTGTATAGATATTTGTCACTACAAGATAACAACTATAATCTTCCAATTTTTGCCGAGTCCAAAAAAGTCATCAACAACAGGTATAACGTTATCATCCCCGCATACTATACCCCAGTCAAGTGCTTCTTTGTGTTGGGCAACAGATGATAGTCATTGAAGACAATAGTGAGGGTGGTCAACAAATTTAAAGTCACGCTCACGTACAGTATCCATTGAAACCACGAGCTTGTGTGCTGGAACATTGTCTTCGTAAAACAAGAACCACTTCGTTAATTATCCTGGACGTTTGGTTATGATAACACTAGCAGTATAGCCCGGCGTTGCTCGGGTGTAATGAAAGCTTTAAAACTAATCCATGGTTCTGGAGCTCAGACTTTTTGGACGTTGGCACGAAAGACTAAAAAGTTTCCAGTTAAAGCGAAACCGTAGACTGAAAGAAAAATGAATGAATGTAAGTCAAATTTTGATTTCCTGGTATCGATATATATATATATATATATATATATATATATATATATATATATATATATATATATATATTCGATTTTCTGCACTATTGTATGAACTGCAACATTGAAACTTCTGAATATCGTTTCTTATGTCTTTGTCTATGAGTGTATCAGATTTGATTAAAATCGGACCATTCCTTCTATAACCCGATTTTTTCGATTATCGATATTTATCGGGGGTACCTCAACACAAAACCTAGCTAAGAACAACTGTATAAATTTTCAAGAAAATCAGTTCAGCCATTTCGGAGTCTATAGATAACGGATACACACACACACACACACATTTATAAATAAGTTTAGATAGATTTAGATTTCATAACTGCTCAGAAAAGTTATCATAGAATTCTTCATTGATAGTGTAAACCTTTTGAAGATATTAAATAAAAACAATAAATTTTGCATTCCCAAAATCAAAGCATCACCATCTCTGCAGATTTTGGCCTTCTTTGGAGAGGTGAGGATGAATATTTTCATATGGTAGATTGTTTCTTTGTCTCTGACTGAATGTAATGAACCCAAAACTCATCCTGAGTTAAGGAATTTCAAAAAACCAACTGAATCTGCCTCAAACAATGTCAGATTTTCCCGGGATGTGATTACGCTGGTGAGCATTTGATCAGGTCACAAAGGACACAAGGCCTTCTTTGGAGTAGGTGAGGATGAATATTTTCATATGGTAGATTGTTTCTTTGTCTCTGACTGAATGTAATGAACCCAAAACTCATCCTGGGTTAAGGAATTTAAAAAAACCAACTGAATCTGCCTCAAACAATGTCGGATTTTCCCGGGATGTGATTAGGCTGGTAAGCATTTGATCAGGTCACAAAGGACTTGTCAAGAACACTGTGCTGAATACCCTCAACCATCTCACGTGATATGCTAATAGCATTAGCTGTTTGATTCATAGTCAGTCGCCTGTCAACCATCAGTGGTAATTACATGACTTTCAGACCTTGGGTCATCTTCAAGACTCTCCTTTCCCCTGCCTACTTTTGCACTGTTGATAAAGCTGTAGTGTCATTCCCGTTGCCAGCATGAATATCCTTGAGGGATAAACTTTTTTCTGAAGGTATTCGATAACACCACGATGTCATATTTTGTCCTTTTTCAAGAGTACTCGCTATTAGTTTCATTTGAAGTCTTCTTTGAACAGTCAGATGTTAGTTTACCTGTAAATAAACAATGCAGTTATTAATAAAAAGAGCTGAATTTAATGCATCCCAGATTTCAGATCTCTAGCATTAATCCTCAATAGTCAGCCTATGAACATTTCAGCCCACACTCGGATTTAAATTTTAGTCATGCGTAAAAATAAGAAACGCTATTGTTAAATCTGGGCGTTATGTGGAACAAGAAACATTTTTGTAAAATTACTAAAAACAGAATTTTTGGCATTCGTTACGAATTAATGATGAGTCACTAACGATTTTCTTCTTCTTTATTTGCCGTGTCCCTTCGAGACGTAGGCAATCATGACCCTCTACATCCCCTATCCCTTCTAGCCCTCAACAGTTTTTCTTTTTGTATTACTCCCCAAACCTGTTTTGCCAACCACTTGCTAAAGTTCATCAAGTATGTCACATGTTGTTTTCTTCTTCTTCTTCTTCTTCTTCTTCTTCTTCTTCTTCTTCTTCTTCTTCTCTCTATCCGTCCTGTGGGTATCGCATTGTCCAAGTCGTCCTTCCTCGTTACGTGTCCCAGAAACTTCAGCTGTTGTTAAGTACAATATCTTTTTCGTTTCCATCCTCTCCAAAATATCGTCGTTGCTAACATGTTTGGTTCATGGCATCCTCAGCATCCTTCTGCAGGGCCACATTTCGATTTCTTCAAATCTTTCCATTATCTTCTTGTTGCATTCAAACAGTTGCAAAAACCGCTCTGAATCGTAGACGCGTTGTTGTTTTTGATCGACTGTGAGCAAACGCGACACCCACTTTGAACACAGCTTTCTCATTGACAAATGTACGTGCAGAATGGTGAATACACTACCTTCTGATATGTTCAACTCCTCTGCTATCTCAACGAAACTTCATTTTGTGTGTGTGTGTGTGTGTGTGTGTGTGTGTGTGTGTGTGTGTGTGTGTGTGTGTGTGTGTGTGTTTCAGGGACACCTGCCGATTTGGGGCGACCTGAGCGTTCAGCATCATTTTTATCCGTTTAAAGTCAGCATACTATCTCTTATCCATATACGAGGACAAATATCCCATAACAGTCCAGTTCTCTTTTCTTTGTTTCCAACGAAATTTTCCTGTCTCTCAATACTCTACTTAGCTTTTAGAACGCGTCCTCGACCATGCCAATACGCCTTCGGATCTCAATGTTAGACCAAAATAAATGGTTTTCAAAAACAGAGATAGCTAAAGGTGTTCAAATTTGATGGCGTAGTAAAGACGCATCTGAAAAGCGAAAGGTGCCTTGCAAAAACTAAGCAAATATTAAGACAGGAAAACGTCATTAACAGGTCAGCACACTTTGCTTTGCTTTATGTCACATGTAACCTCCATAGATGCGGGATTTTTCTCTGTCTCTTCATCTAAAAATTCTTGACTTCATATTGTCTTAAAGCTCCCTCACAATTTTGCTTTTTCGGGTTGTCACTTTGTCGACGTCATCTACGGCTGGATATATCTATCAGCCACCCTTGTCTTTGGTTGACTTTTATCTATGGCCTAATGTATCTGTCAACCACATTCTCGCTGGCCATCGCTTTTCAAGCCGATTGTTAATTTTTTTTCACTTTGTTGACATCATCTACGGCCGGATATATCTGTCAGCCGCACTTATCTTTTGTTGACCTTATCTAATAAGGTTATGTAACATTGCCACAAAAAATGACAACATATTTTATACCCTTAGTATTTTTAGAAGGTTTTTGCGTCTTCAAAAATATTTTTCCTCTTATTAGATTAATATATGCTAATTCTGGTTGAGGATCAGTTTTCTACTTAATAACAATTGAAAATAGAGACCCTACTTCATGCCAAGGATGTGCTTTGTAGTGCAGTGGATATCGGCTTAGAACAAGAAATTGGGGAGCCGAGTTCGAATTCTAGTTGAATTCCTTGCATTCACTTACGCACAAATACCCTTGGAAAAGGTATTAATCCGTCTCTTCACTGCAGTTATGGGTTAAATAACAGGACAGATTGGATTCTATAACCTTGTTTAGCAACCTGTCTACCGCAGAAAAGAATGGCAACCTACTGCGGGATAATCTTCTACCCAGTCACTCATGTCTCTTTCAAGACATGATCGCCCAAGCGTGTATCACGTATGGCACTTAACTGAATGACTTCATGTTTTGAAATTCTTACATCTGTTAAACGGTTTTCACAAGTGAGTCTTCAAATAAATTTTTCCAAGTATTAGATAATTATGTAATAATTGTATTTGGGGGATCAGTTTACTACTTAATAACAATTCAAAGTTGATCCCCCATTTCATGTCCAGTAGAATCGTCTGTGAATGTGAGTTTACCCTTGCTGTCAAAATTGGCGTCATTCTGTTAATTCCTTACTATTTTCATTAGAATAGTCCACTGTTGTCATAACAAAGCCACAGCCACCTGGCGTCGCCAGTGGAAGGTAACAATAATTATCACTGTTTCACTTTAAACATTAAATAAGAAAATGCACTTAATCGTATTATACAGTAAGATTATCGACAAAAGCCGTATCGCTGAAGTCGCATGTGCAAGGAAGATAACGTCTAAAAACAATAATATTTTACAAACACTTGGTCATAGGCCTCTGCTTGGGGAGGTTGTGAGGAACATGGAACCAACTCTTAATTGCTGTTGTTCCCAGGTCCACCCTGACCCAGAGTGATAGCACTTGTTAGGGTCCCAGCTATGGGTAAATAGTTAACCCCCAAACTGGGATCAAAACACTATGAAAGTATAAAAATAGACTTTTATCGAAAAATATATCTTTTTTTTTTAAGGAAAAATATTACCAGCAATACATTTTTGAATACAAAACAAGAACACTTCTTCAGTTTTCTGAAATTAAAAATAAATAAAATAAAATTTTCATCAAAATGTGACTAAATCAACCTTCTCACTATAATCGAACATTTAAAAAAATACTTTAAAACCCTACCTTTTTAACATTAAATAACCCACAGAGGTTGATCTAAATCTAAACTTATTTATAAATGGAACCTTGTGTGTGTGTGTGTGTGTGTGTGTGTGTGTGCGCGTGTGTGTGTGTGTGTGTGTGTGTGTGTGTGTGTGTGTGTGTCCGTTAACTATAGACTCCAAAACGGCTGAACCGATTTTCCTGAAAATTTACACAGTTGTACTATAAGCGTCTGCGAGTGTTCTTAGCTAGGTTTTGTGTCGAGGTATCCCCGATAAATATCGAAAATCAATAATCGAAAAAATCGGGTTATAGAAGGAGTGGTCCGATTTTAATCAAATTTGATACACTCATAGACAAAGACATAAGAAACGATATTCAGAAGTTTCAAGGTTGCAGTTCTTACAATAGTGCAGAAAATCGATTATATATATATATATATATATATATATATAATATATATATATATATATATATATATATATATATATATATAAGGCAAGATGTTTGTGTGTGTGTTTGTTTATTTGTTTGTTTGTCCTTTATACAAATCCACAATTTTTATCCGATTCTCACGAAACTTCACACAAATATTCTTTAGGCTGAGTCTGAGCTCCAGGACAATGGATTAGTTTTAAAGCTTTCATTATACCCGAGCAACGCCGGGTTATACTGCTAGTATGCCGATAAACAAAATTCAAACTCAAATTCAAACACTTGCTCATAAAGTTTTTTTTAAATGCCTGTAAGAGACATTAAGACAATTACCAACATTTATCTTTGACCGTGGATCCCTTAATGATTGTAATCAAATAAAAATCTCCACCTATGGCAGTCAATAAGAATAAAAACGGTCTAATGTGAAACTTTTGACAAGGTTGGGATATAATTGCCCCAGACAGAATTAACAGTTGGTGTGTGTGTGTGTTACTTTTCCCCAAATCAGGGTATCAAAAAAAAAAATGCAGTTGCTATTGAGTAATGAAAAACGTAGTGCAAAATCAAACAGGCATGTAAGAAACAGGTTTGTAAGATATTGTTTGTCTTTAGATGTTATCTTCCTTGCGATTCCAGAGATAGGGTTTTTGTTGATAATCTTACAGTATAATACGATTAAGTGTATTAGCCTACTTATCGTTACCTTCCACTGGCGACGCCAGATGGCTGTGGCGTTGTTATGACAACAGAAGACTGTTATAATTTAAATAAATAGTAAGGACTTAACAGAATGGCGCCATTTTTGACAGTAAATCTAACCTCGCATTAGTAGAAGATTCTCCTTCTTTCTTCTTTTATGCACCTTGTCCCTTCAGGACGTAGGCGATCATGGCCTTCCACGTCTCCTTATCGCTGGTGGCTCTTAGCACGCTTTCTCCTGTAACGTCTCTCAGCCCCCGTTCTGTCATCCACCTGCTCAGGTCTTTTAAATCTGTTATCTGCTGCTTTCCTCAGTCATTTTTCCTTCTATCTGGTCTGTTAGTATCAGGTTCTCCAAGACCTCCTTCCTCATGGCATGTCCCAGGAACTTTAGCCGTCTCTTCCTGATGCTACTGGGCATAAAGAGGAAAATCCAATTACCATTGTCATTAAGTAGTAAACTGATCCCCTAAATACATTTAATTACTACATAATCTATCTAAACTTATTTATAAATGGAACTGCGTGTGTGTGTGTGTGTGTGTGTGTGTGTGTGTGTGTGTGTGCCTGCCTCTGTGTGTGTGTGTGTGTGTGTCTGTTACCTATAGACTCCGAAATGGCTGAACCGATTTTCTTGAAAATTTACATAGTTGTACTACAAGCGTCTGTGAGTGTTCTTAGCTTGGTTTTGTGTCAAGGTACCCCCGATTAATATCGAAAATCGAAAAAATCGGGTTATAGAAGGAGTGGTCCGATTTTAATCAAATTTGATACACTCATAGACAAAGACATAAGAAACGATATTCAGAAGTTTCAAGGCTGCAGTTCTTACAATAGTGCAGAAAATTTGATAACGATACCAGGAAATCAAAATTTGACTTCCATCCATTCATTTTTCTTTCAGTCTACGGTTTCGCTTTAACTGGAAACAACTTGCTTTTTAGTTTTTCTTTTGTGCCAATGTCCAAAGAATCTGAGCTCCAGATATATATATATATATATATATATATATATATATATATATATATATATATATATATATATATATTAATGCGATTGTTAAATTGTCGCAATTATTTTATTATTTCAAATATTCTTTAGGCTGAGTCTGAGCTCCAGGACCATGGATTAGTTTTAAAGCTTTCATTGCACCCCGAGCAACGCCGGGCTATACTGCTAGTAACCAATAGTTGTAGAAGAAAATTCGAATTAAATCTTTTGCCAAGTGTATACTATAAGAAAGTCGACTAGAACTGAAACTCCTTTTCTTTCGTTACATTACTCACCCATCTAAGCTTACAGCGCCTGTAATTCTAAAGCTGTTGCCCATCTAGGTAATGATCAGGCTTGACTTTGCTTAATTTTAGTGATCATACGACACCCAGGACCATTGGATTAGTTTTAAAGCTTTCATTACACCCGAGCAACACCGGGCTATACTGCTAGTAAATAGATAAATAAATAAAATGATTTACAAGGAAATTCTGATTAATGCATGTTATGGAGGAATTAATATTTTTGCGCGTTGTTGTGCAATGGACATCGGCTCGGAACGAGAAATTGGGGAGCCGAGTTCGAATTCCAGTTGAATTCCTTGCATTCACTTGTGCGCAAATAGTCTTGGGGAAGGTATTAATCATTCTCTTCCTTCCCGTTATGGGTTAAATAACAAGGGCAGATTGGGTTCTATAGCCTTGACTGGCAACCAGTATACCGCAGAAAGCAATGGCAACTTACTGCGAGATAATCTTCTGCCCAGTCAGTCATGTCTCTTTCGAGACATGATCGCCCAAAGCGTGTATCACGTATGGCACTTAACTGACTGACTGAATATAATAGTTAGAAACATAATCGAAACTTCTACTGGGAATAAAGTGGGGGATCAGATTTATATTGTTAAGAAGTAATAAACTGATCCCCCACTAATTATACTATAATAATGTAATATAATCTATCTCTTCTCTCTCCAGCTATGAGTTAAATGGCAATAATATGTAATTACAGAGTATTTACGCGTATGTGAATATAATGAACTGCTGTTGGATTGAGACTTGGCTCTTCGATTAACAATGAGGGCCATTATTCATTACACCACCTGCACACCCAAGCTTACAGCACCTGGCATTCCCAAGCAATCACCCATCTCGGTAATGAGCAAGCTCGACGCTACTTAACTTCGGTGATAGTACGAGAACCTGTGTTTCAACCTGACATAGCAATAAGCCAATATAGAGAGTGTTTGAAAAGTAACCCCCTATTTTATGTATGATGGACTCACCCGTCATGTAATATTATACTTAGATGGGAGAGTCCATCACACATAAAATAGGGAGTTACTTTTCAATCACACTGTAGATTCTTATACAGTTGTCTGGTATGGCAGAGATTTACATCTGGAAGAGATATGGTTACAGGCTTGTCAGCTGGAAAAGATATGGCCTTTTTATTATTTAAAAAAACACTTTTCCGTCTCTTAATTTCAACATATAATAACGAAACTAATTAATTAACAACTTAGGACAAGGAGCTACTAATTTCGAAATCTCTAAGGTGAGAATCGTCGTCACAAGTGATATTAAATTCAATGTCACGTCCTCACCGGATGGTGGAATATAGTATTACAGTTAGACGTGATAAATGATAGGTTAACTGCTATGTAACGTCTATTTGCCGAATGTCGATATGGTTAACGAGCATTAAAGCAAATGTATTTCTCTAATTCGTATAGCAATTATTACGCTTAGAGTTAAACGAGACTCTTATCCCGAGTATTATGAAAATAGTCAGTCAGTTAAGTACCATACGTGATACACGCTTTGAACGATCATGTCTCGAAAGAGACATGACTAACTGGGCAGAAGATTTACTATCCTGCTCTTTAAACTATAGCTGAAGGGAGAAGAGAAAAAACGGATTGTATTAATAAATAGTAATTATTGGGGGATCAGTTTATTACTTAATAACAATATAAAACTAATCCTCCTATTTTTGCCCAGTAGAAGCTTTACTTATGTTTCCAACTATTATCTTCATTCAGTCAGTTAAATGCCATAAGTGATACACGCTTGGGCGATCATGTCTCGAAAGAGACATGACTGACTGGGCAGAAGCTTTTCTATCCTTGCTCTTTAAACTATAGCTGAAGGGAGAAGAGACGGGTTGTATTAATAAGTAGTAATTAGTGGGGGATCAGTTTATTACTTAATAACAATAGAAAACTAATCCCCAACTTTTTGCCTAGTAGAAGCTTTACTTATGTTTCTAACTATTATCTTCATTTAGTCAGTTAAATGCCATACGTGATACATGCTTGGGCGATCATGTCTCAAAGGAGACATCACTGACTGAGCAGAAGATTATCCCGCAGTAGGTTGCCATTACTTTCTACGGTAGACTGGTTGCCAGCCAAGACTATAAAACTCAATCTGTCCTCTTATTTAACCCATAACTGGAGGGAAGAGACGGATTAATACCTTTCCCAAGGGTATTTGCACGTAAGTGAATGCAAGGATTTCAACTAGAATTCGAACTCGGTTCCTCGATTTTTCGTTCCGAGCCGATATCCACTGCACCACAAAGATATTTTCTTAAATAAAATAAAATAAATAAATGAAATTATAAAGAAAAGCGGTAAGGAAAAAAAATCATCAATGGTTAAAAGAGAGTATGATTATTAGCACGAGGAATAACTCGTGTCCCTTCAGGACGTAAGCGATCATGGCCCTCCCCCATATCTCCCTATCCCTTCTAGCTCTTAACACTTCTCCTGTTATCAAGCTCAAACCCCGATCCGCTGTCCATCTGCACAAACCACTCAAAGATATCGCGTTGCTTTCCCTTGACGCTCATTTTATCCGCCCCCTGAGTATCGAATTCTCTCAGCCTTCCTTGCTTACTACATGTCCCAGAAACTTCATCTGTCTTTTTCTGATAACAAATATCAGTTTCCTTTTCCTTTTCGTGCCAATCCACTCCGAAACCTCGTCGTTGTTCACATGTTATGTCCTTGGTATCCTCAGTATCCTTCTGTAGAACCACGTTTCGGTTGATTCAAGTCTTTCCTTCAGCATTTATGCAACTGTCCAGCTTTTGCTGCCATAAAGACAGACAGACATCACATAGCAATCCAGTACTCTCTTCTTTGTTTCTAGTGAAATTGTCCTGTTTCTTAATACTCTTCTCAGCTCCTGGAATGCATCCTTGTGCTTTTGGATCTCAGGAATATAAATGTATAGAAACTGCTGTGACCACAAAATGAGGGGTCAGTTTATATATCGATTGTAATATGGAACTGATCCCCCACTTTATATCCAGAATGCTTCTGTAGAACCACATTTCAGTTGCTTCAAGTTTTTCCTTCATCTTCGAAGATATTGCCCAGCATTCACTGCCATACTGAAGAACCGACATCACATAGCAATCCGGTACTCTCTTCTTTGTTTCCAGCAAAATCTTCCTGCCTCTCAATACTCTATTCGGCTTCTGGAATGCGTCCTTCGCCATGCCAATACGTTTTCGGATCTACAGATATCAAAATCTAACAAGTCCAGAAATAAAATTTCATGGGAAGTGCTATACCGGAAAACAGAAAATGTGACACCGTTGCAGGTTATTTAAAGCCAGAAGGGAATAATAATGATTTAGTCTTACTAATTAATCCATAGCTGAGGGGAGAAAAGATAGAACCATACCTCATTAAAATTTGATAAAGAAACGAGAAATTATGCTGTGGGTATAAAGGGGGGGATCAGTTTATAATGTGCACCTGATGATTGCATAATGCATGAAACTCCAAGTCGTGACATCGACGTAGAACAATTTACTATTTACGCTCTCACACTCTGGAAGAATGGTAGACTTTGAAAAAACAGTAGCTACTCTGGCATCTACGCATCGCTCATTCGATAAAATGAATTAGATCACTCTGGCTATTGGGCGCGTATAATGACAATATACACGCTAAAAAGTCTGCCTTCTTCTACCGAACGCCCATAGGTCAGAGGTAGAATCGCCAACTGATGTCAATTCGATCGGATTTCAACCCTGGGTTAAAAAGCAATCGGAGTCTAACCGTACTGATGAGCTGTGATACAGCGAAACAGATCTGTCTGCGGATGACTATATATATATATCATCGAATAATATTGACACACTGTGTCTGTTTTCTTAATGTCACTTCCAGTTATCTAATAAGTTTCTTGATGTTAAGATGATATACTGATCCCTCACTTTCTGACCACGTTATTTTTGTACATTTATATTCATGAGAATGTTAATAACTCTAAAGAAATTATGCCTACAAGAAACTATGAATATAAAGTGAGGGATCAATTCCATATTGCAATCAGTATGTAAACCGATTCCTTACTTTCTGGCCACGCTAATTTCTGTATTTATATTCAAGAGTATGCAAACAAATCTAAATGACATGCGTTTTTCTTTATAGTCGTGTGGCCACAAACAATGCATTTTACTGCCACTGTTGTGCAGGGGGTTACATAGGAGGAATGTTATGAGAAAGAGTGACAAGTTACAGGAGGTGTCAGGAAGAGAGTATGAGAAGGAAGAGAATAATGATGAGTGGGGTGGACGGAGGAAAAAGCATGAGAGGATGTAAGTTAGTGAAATAGGAGGTGACTATTGACTTTACATTTGAATTCTTAAAGATTGTAGCTGTCGGGAAAGCAAGTATGCGGAAGGGAATTCCACAGACGGGAAGTGCGAGAGAAGAAGCTGATGTTGTTAAATTTGCGTTTACAATTTATTGGTTTCACAGTAAAAGTGTGAGACCTAGTTGCTAATCTTGTGGCTCGAGGAAGTTCATACATGGGGGGGGCACCAGTGAGCTAAGTTCATCGGTGCAGAAGCCGTGAAAGTATTTGTAGAAGAGACACAGGGAAGCCACACTGCATCGGTGAGAAACTGACTGTATCCTAGCTGCCAAGTCGGGATCGATCACATTACAGATTCTCCGTTAGATTTTGTCAAGGACTCCTAAGTGGATAGCAGGAGCACCCGACCAGATATGGCAGCAGTATTCAATGCACGGGCAGATGGTAGATTTGTATATGTGCAGGATTGTTTCAGACGGGAAAAACTTCCTGGCCCTACACAAAGAACCGACTTCCTTAGCAGCGGATTTAGCTATGGATTCTGTATAGTTATTGCACTTGAGGTCTGATGTGAGAGTTAACAAGAAATTATAAGATGGATATAAAGTGGAGGATCAATTTTACATTGCACTCAGTATATAAAATGAGCCTCACTTTCTGGCCACGTTATTTCTGTACATTTATATTCATGAGAATGTTAATAAATCTAAAGAAATTATACCTACAAGAAACTAAGAATATAAAATGAGGGATCAATTCTATATTGCAATCAGTATGTATTTCGGTATAAGGACTTCTACGAGGGTCATTCAATAAATAAGGTGAATTTTTCGGTATAAGGACTTCTACGAGGGACATTCAATAACTAAGGTGAAGTTTTCGGTATAAGGACTTCTACGAGGGTCATTCAATAAATAAGGTGAAGTTTTCGGTATAAGGACTTCTACGAGGGTCATTCAATAAATAAGGTGAAGTTTTCGGTATAAGGACTTCTACGAGGGTCATTCAATAAATAAGGTGAAGTTTTCGGTATAAGGACTTCTATGAGGGTCATTCAATAAAGAAGGTGAAGTTTTCGGTATAAGGACTTCTACGAGGGTCATTCAATAAATAAGGTGAAGTTTTCGGTATAAGGACTTCTATGAGGGTCATTCAATAAAGAAGGTGAAGTTTTCGGTATAAGGACTTCTACGAGGGTCATTCAATAAATAAGGTGAAGTTTTCGGTATAAGGACTTCTATGAGGGTCATTCAATAAAGAAGGTGAAGTTTTCGGTATAAGGACTTCTACGAGGGTCATTCAATAAATAAGGTGAAGTTTTCGGTATAAGGACTTCTATGAGGGTCATTCAATAAATAAGGTGAAGTTTTCGGTATAAGGACTTCTATGAGGGTCATTCAATAAATAAGGTGAAGTTTTCGGTATAAGGACTTCTACGAGGGTCATTCAATAAATAAGGTGAAGTTTTCGGTATAAGGACTTCTACGAGGGTCATTCAATAAATAAGGTGAAGTTTTCGGTATAAGGACTTCTACGAGGGTCATTCAATAAATAAGGTGAAGTTTTCGGTATAAGGACTTCTACGAGGGTCATTCAATAAATAAGCTGAAGTTTTCGGTATAAGGACTTCTACGAGGGTCATTCAATAAATAAGCTGAAGTTTTCGGTATAAGGACTTCTACGAGGGTCATTCAATAAATAAGGTGAAGTTTTCGGTATAAGGACTTCTATGAGGGTCATTCAATAAAGAAGGTGAAGTTTTCGGTATAAGGACTTCTACGAGGGTCATTCAATAAATAAGGTGAAGTTTTCGGTATAAGGACTTCTACGAGGGTTATTCAATAAATAAGGTGAAGTTTTCGGTATAAGGACTTCTATGAGGGTCATTCAATAAAGAAGGTGAAGTTTTCGGTATAAGGACTTCTACGAGGATCATTCAATAAATAAGGTGAAGTTTTCGGTATAAGGACTTCTACGAGGGTCATTCAATAAAGAAGGTGAAGTTTTCGGTATAAGGACTTCTACGAGGATCATTCAATAAATAATGTGAATTTTTCGGTATAAGGACTTCTACGAGGGTCATTCAATAAATAATGTGAATTTTTCGGTATAAGGACTTCTACGAGGGTCATTCAATAAATAAGGTGAAGTTTTCGGTATAAGGACTTCTACGAGGATCATTCAATAAAGAAGGTGAAGTTTTCGGTATAAGGACTTCTACGAGGGTCGTTCAATAAATAAGGTGAAGTTTTCGGTATAAGGACTTCTACGAGGGTTATTCAATAAATAAGGTGAAGTTTTCGGTATAAGGACTTCTATGAGGGTCATTCAATAAATAAGGTGAAGTTTTCGGTATAAGGACTTCTACGAGGGTTATTCAATAAATAAGGTGAAGTTTTCGGTATAAGGACTTCTATGAGGGTTATTCAATAAATAAGGTGAAGTTTTCGGTATAAGGACTTCTACGAGGGTTATTCAATAAATAAGGTGAATTTTTCGGTATAAGGACTTCTACGAGGCTCATTCAATAAATAAGGTGAAGTTTCGGTATAAGGACTTCTATGAGGGTCATTCAATAAATAATGTGAATTTTTCGGTATAAGGACTACGAGGGTCATTCAATAAATAAGGTGAAGTTTTCGGTATAAGGACTTCTACGAGGATCGTCAATAAATAAGGTGAAGTTTTCAGTATAAGGACTTCTATGAGGGTCATTCAATAAATAATGTGAATTTTTCGGTATAAGGACTTCTACGAGGTCATTCAATAAATAAGGTGAAATTTTCGGTATAAGGACTTCTACGAGGATCATTCAATAAAGAAGATGAAGTTTCGGTATAAGGACTTCTACGAGGGTCATTCAATAAATAATTGAAGTTTTCGGTATGAGACTTCTACGAGGATCATTCAATAAATAATGTGAATTTTTCGGTATAAGGACTTTGAGGGTCATTCAATAAATAAAGGTGAAGTTTTCGGTATAGGACTTCTACGAGGATCATTCAATAAATAATGTGAATTTTTCGGTATAAGGACTTCTACGAGGTCATTCAATAAATAATGCTTGAATTTTTCGGTATAAGGACTTCTACGAGGGTCAGGCACCAATAAAATAAATGTGAATTTTTTCGGTATAAGGACTTCTACGGTCATTCAATAAATAGGTGAAGTTTTCGGTATAAGGACTTCTACGAAGTGCATTCAATAAAGAAGGTGAAGTTTTCGGTATAAGGACTTCTATGAGGGTCATTCAATAAAGGGTGAAGTTTTCGGTATAAGGACTTTATGAGGGTCATTCAATAAATAAGGGTAGAGTTTTCGGTATAAGGACTTCTACGAGGTCATTCAATAAATAGATGAGATTTTTCGGTATAAGGACTTCATGAGGTCATTCAATAAAGAAGGTGAAGTTTTCGGTATAGGACTTCTACGAGGTCATTCAATAAATAAGGTGAAGTTTTCGGTATGAGACTTCTCGAGGGTCATTCAATAAATAGGTGAAGTTTTCGGTATAAGGACTTTATGAGGTCATTCAATAAAGAAGGTGAAGTTTTCAGTATAGGGACTTCTACGAGGATATTCAATAAATAAGCGATTTTTTCGATAAGGACTTCTACGGGGTCATTCATCGTAAGCCCAAAGTTTTCGGTATAAGGACTTCTACAGGGTCCGTTGTCATCTAGCTGAAGTTTTCGGTATAAGGACTTCTACGAGGTCATTCAATAAATAAGGTGAAGTTGCCGGTATAAGGACTTCTATGAGGGTCATTCAATAAAGAAGGTGAAGTTTTCGGTATAAGGACTTTTACAGGGATGCATTCAATAAATAAGGTGAAGTTTTCGGTATAAGGACTTCTACGAGGTCATTCATTAAATAAGCTGAAGTTTTCGGTATAAGGACTTCTACGAGGGTCATTCAATAAATAGGTGAAGTTTCGGTATAAGGACTTCTACGAGGGTCATTCAATAAATAAAAGCTGAAGTTTTCGGTATCAGGACTTCTAATACAGATAGAAGCTTACTTCTTTTAAAAAAATTTTTTTCCTTTACTTCTTTTTCAAAGCGATTTAATTTTTTTTTGCATATTAAACAAAAAACTTTGAGAGTTTTGGAGATTAACAAAGATGGCCGACTATGAACTATGCTCCAGGATTGAACAGAGATCAGTTATCAAATATTTGGTTGCTGAAGGGTGCAAACCAGTTGAAATTCATAAGAGAATGTCAACTCTGTATGGTGCCACATGTTTCAGCCAAAAAAAAAAAATGTCTACAAGTGGGCTAAATTGCTTGAAGGAGGATGGAGCAGTATTGAGGATAAAGACAGGCATGGGAGGCCTACAGAAGTGAGGTCTCCTGAGGTGATCGAATCAGTTAATGACCTCATTCAGTCTGACAGAAGGGTGACAGTGGATGACATTGCAAGGACTTTAAGCCAATCTGTTGAACAAAAGCAGGGGTCATCAGTCATATGGAGTCGTCTTGCATCAAGGCAACGCAAGGCCTCACACAGCAGCCCAAACGGTGCAGACTATCAACGAACTGGGCTGGGAACTGCTCCTTCATCCCCCTTACAGCCCAAACCTTGCCCCTTCAGACTTTCACCTGTTTGGTCCCTTGAAAGCGTTCACAAGAGGCACGAAGTTTGAAAGTGACGATGAAGTCAAAAGTGCTGTGAGCGATTGGCTGAGATATCCGTTCAAAGATTTTTTGCGCTGAGGGAATACGGAAGCTTGTGCACAGATGGGAAACGTGTGGGACACTGCTGGGAGACTACGTTAAAAAAATTTTAAAAAGTAAGCCTTATACCGAAAAATTCACCTTATTTATTGAATGACCCTTGATTTATAAAAAAAACATGACGAACAATATATTTTATCCGTATTTGAAGACACACAATTGCATTCAAAATCTATTTAGTTGAAGCCATAAAATTGTTGCAAATATTTATATTTCGGCATTAAATAACGTATAGAAGTTGATAAACCGACAAAGTCAAACAACAAAACCTGAAAGAACCATTTCGTGACATTGATCCATTTAATATACTTCTTCTTCTTCTATGTGCCCTGTCCTTTCAGGACGTAGGCGATCATGGTCCTCCACGTCTCTCTATCCCTGCTTTCTCCTGTTACATCACGCAAGCCCCGTTCTGTCATCCACCTGCTTAGGCCCTTTAAATATGTTATCCGCTGCCTTCCTCTTTCTCTTTTCCCTTCTATCTGGCCTGTTAGTATCGGGTTCACCAAGCCCTCCTTCCTCATTGCATGCCCCAGGAACTTCTGTTGTCTCTTCCTGATGCTCACCATTAGTTGTTGTTTTTTTTTCGTGGCCATTCTTTCCAACACCTCTTCATTGCTCAATATAATATTCTACAATTTCTTAAAAGAAATCAAACTGTAATCCAAATTATAATCTCAACAAAACCACAACATGAAACACTCACATCATCGCCTCTAGGAATTATTCCATACAAATATGTATCTGCACAAAAGGTGAGTATCATTTACCATTTACTCAGTTGTGAAAGTAGAATAAAATATCATATTGTCGTGGAGTAGTTTTCGCTCGCACTGAAGATTATAATCGTGCTGTATCGGTTACTAATCGACTTAACGCACCCAAAATGTTAGGAACTTGGTAATCTTCCACTGTAAGCTGACTCCTTAATATTCGGCTGTCGACTAATAACAGCTGCCTTACTCCAGCTATGTCTAAACTGGAACTAACTAATAGTTCTACTGAACTCCAATAGAACTCTAAAGAACTCTCTAGAACTTCAAAGAACTCCTAAGAATTTCCCAAGAACTTCTTGAGTTAAATTCCTGTTAATTCTTATTAATATAGGAGAGAGAGTCCATTATCTGAGGAATAAGTGTGTTTCGCCATAACACATATTTTTGTTACTTCAAAGCGCCTAAGAAAATTAAATTTCGGCATTAAATGACTCATAAAGATTTGATGTGCTGTTAAACAAACAAACAAATCAGTTGCACAGACCTAGAGACAGTTTTTTTTTTATATTTCTGATTTAAATAGTGTAGACATAGAGACCTAGAAAATTTATGCAATACGTTTATAATGTAGCGTTTAGTAGGCAGGTGAATTTGATAAAATCTGTAAGTATAGGAGTCGGGTTCCTTAGCTGACAACCAGTAAACTAATCGTAAAGAACTGTCCATGAAATATAATAATCGAAAAAAAAAATACAACATCGCAGTAAAAAACTAAATATTAATACAAGAATTAAAAACTTAATTCCAAAGCCAAAAGCCAAATATTATTCATAGAATTAACTCACTTGCCCTTCAGATGGCGGCTCATTTTCAGGGGACAGTACCATTGGAATTTCCGTGTTGTTTTCGCGGTCAAATTCCGAGTCTTCTTCAAGACTTTCTGGACATTCCTTTCGTTGTAAAATTGGGTAAATCGTCTGCATCGGAACAGTAACTGTCTCTGACATTTCTATATTATCAGAATATTCTGTTGTGGTTGAAATTGGCAATTCTAAGATACATTCCTGATATGCAACAGTCGGAGTGTGAATAGGTTCTGCTTGATGGCATTTGTTGGCACTGAGGCCCTGGTTATCTGCATCTTGCCGTGTTTCCTCTGAAGAGTCTGTACTTGGCACTGATGCTGTTTCGAAACTGGAACCACTAGGTTTTTTTATCTCGTCTTGGTTAAATAATTCGACGTTATTTTCAGGGTCGATATCCCCGCCTTCGTCCAAGACAGTTTGTTCTGAAGGTTCTGTTCCATTGGAAGATTTCGACTCACACGTTGCTTCCACTGGAAAGCTTTCAGATGCCGACGTTGAAGAATCCAAACATTGGTCATATTCCTGAGTTGCAGGCATAGAAATGTCTGCTTCATCTTTTTGACATTCTTCTTCAGATGTTCCCGAAGATTCTTCGACTGTAGGTGCCATCAAGGAATCAACACTTTGGGGGCATTCTACGGTTGCTGACCTAAGAGGTTCCATCATTTCAGGGCATTCCATTATTCTGTTGGCTGGAAAACTCTCTGGGGCCACTTGCATCGTTGAAATCGCTGGCGGTTCGAGTACAGGGGATTCCATCTTACTAAGCTATTCGTGTAGATTGCAATGCGAGAGACCGGAAACGAGTATAAATTTGACGTTCTTTGCAGGTCAATCGCTAATTATTGTAATTTACTGAAAGACGGTCAGTATAAAAAGCAGCAGTTTGTTCTTCCAGGGGAGATTGCTGACCGTAGCCACCGTCCGCTCTCAGCTGGAGTCTACCTCGAAATAGTGAGAGCGAATGGCATAACGGGTAGCTTCTGACGCATGCGACATCGAACAAATATAGAGAAGCCAGATCTTTTAAAGTTACGCGTTGTGGTTACCACGAATGTCACAACAATAACACTGACAAAAAGACTAAACATTAAATAATGGTCCTTACGGTTGGATAAGTTTAAAATCTTTTCTCTTTTTTTTTTTTTTATTTAATTTTATTTACTGGTGAAATGTCCGAACAGTATGAAGTATATCGCTTCGTTGGTTCTAACCAATTTTTGCCAGGGACTAAGAAGAAATTGTTGGGAACTGATTCGTCGCTTTAGTCATCGAATGTCTTTGACATACGTAATAAAACCCGCACGCACATACAGATACACATACGCAATTAGATAGATAGATAGATAGATAGATAGATAGATAGATAGATAGATAGATAGATAGATAGAAATGAGCAGACTGAGATAGATAGATAGATAGATAGATAGATAGATAGATAGATAGATATGAACAGACTTAGATGGATAGATAGATATGAACAGACTTAGATAGATAGATAGATAGATAGATAGATAGATAGATAGATATGAACAGACTGAGATAGATAGATAGATAGATAGATAGATAGATAGATAGATAGATAGATAGATAGATATGACAGACTGAGATAGATAGATAGATAGATAGATAGATAGATAGATAGATAGATAGATAGATAGATAGATATAAAAACTCTTAAATGAAATTTTCCCCTCGGCGGGATATATATATATATACTCATGCAGTTATGATCTGAGATTAAGGACAGGATGGTTAAATAAAAATACAAGAGAAAAGCTGTATTTTAAATCGCCTACGCGTTTCGTCCTGTGATGGCCTTTATCAAGGCAAAAAGACGAAATGAAATTTACTCCGAATCACGTATCTATAAACAAACAGTTTTGGCAACTATAAAAACGCTCACAAATCATTCAAAAAGATTAACAGAATAGTTTAGTTTTAGAATTCATTCATGTGTAGTGCAAAGTCACGTGATATTAAAATAAAGTGAATTCAAACGTTTTCTTTGGACTTTTTATTATATATGTCAGTCTGTTTTAGTGTAATTTCCATAAGCAAAAGTGAGATTGGGAAAAATCCGGGGCGCAAATTGATGATTTGGTAGTACACTGTTTGTTTACAGATACGCAATTTAGAATAAAGCTCACTTCGTCTTTTTGCCTTGATAAAGTCCATCACAGGACAAAACGCGTTGGCTATTTAAATACAGTGTTCCTCTTTTCTTCTTTTTTATTTAGCCATATATATATATATATATATATATATATATATATATATATATATATATATATATATATGGGAAAAATCTTTATTTTAAACAGTTTTGTTGAGTATGACAAACAAGTACATTTTTTTTTATTGGAAATTTTATTTCGTCTGGAAAAGTAAATAAAAATTATTAAATTTTCTTTATCATATTCAAGTAAGCAGCATATTTAAAAGAAAATTGTTTAGCCAAATATATATATATATAATGTACGTATATTTTGGCAAGAACTTTTCTTTTAAACAACTTGTGTTAAACTTGTGTTAAACGATAGAGACAACATAGTCTTATATATTTTCTTTTGAATTTTTTCATATTTTCTGATTAGTCTTTTTATTTTCGAATTATATTTGTATAAAAATTGTCCAAAGGTTGTCCTTGTACTTATGAACGTCATCGTTCATCATCAGGGACTATATTACAGTTTAAAAATCAAATATTACTTTGTAGCAGGAAAAGTGTTACAAGATTTTAAAAGATAATATATGTAAGCACATATCTTTCACGTGTGCATGTTGTTGGCATTATTATTGTCTCCGAATTTAAAAAATTTTCATAACGTTTATTTATGTATAACAGTGGCAGTAAAATGCCTTGCTTGGGGCAATATGATTATAAAAATATGTATAGATATATATACATAAAAATAGACTTTTATAGAAAAATATATATTTTTGAAGGAAAAATATTACCAATAATACATTTTCAAAGAAAAACATTATTATCATAACACATTTTTGATGGAAAAAACTATTCAGCAAATCATTTTTGAACACAAAAGGTGTGAATTGGAAATAAGAAGAAAATTTACAGAAATTCTTTAGCAACACAGTTTTGCGGTTATTTTTGTTATCACAACTCACCCTCCATATATATATATATATATATATATATATATATATATATATA
Organism: Ascarosepion bandense; assembly: GCA_037127315.1. NCBI lineage: Eukaryota > Metazoa > Mollusca > Cephalopoda > Sepiida > Sepiidae > Ascarosepion > Ascarosepion bandense. The sequence goes on along the minus strand of JBBBDQ010000724.1, from coordinate 1,141,546 downwards.
TATATATTGTGTGTATTTTGGCAGCATTTTTTCATTAATGCAGGTTTCATTGAATAATATAGACAAGTTTTGTCTATTAATTTTGTGTAGGATCCGTTCATACCGTCTGATATACTTGATGGTGATGTCGTTAAAAGACAACAAAAAATCACAGTATTTGTTGAATTTTTTATCAGGTCTAAGCTTTCGGCTCACATAATCACAGACCAGGGACCACAACACCACTATTTTGTCACTGTCTTCGGCCATCCGCCACGGTAGGGATGGACTTATATTTTCAATTCAATTATCTTTATTGTTAATAGCTTAAATGTTCTATGTTTACTGTGTGTTATTATTTACTCTTTGATAATGGCTTATATGAGCCGAAAGCTTAGACCTGATAAAAAATTCAACAAATACTGTGATTTTTTGTTGTCTTTTAACGACATCACCATCAAGTATATCAGACTATATGAACGGATCCTACACAAAATTAATAGACAAAACTTGTCTATATTATTCAATGAAACCTGCATTAATATATATATATATATATATATATATATATATATAAAGTAATTTTACATCTTTGAAAATGGTTTCATGTTTCATTAAATAATATAGACAAGTTTTGTCTATTTATTTTATGTAATTTTTTTTCATATTCTCTGATAAGCTTAATAGTATTATCTTTAATTGAAGAAAGAAAATTACAATAATGATACATAATTTTTTTAAGCTTTCGGCTTACGTAAGCCATTTTCAAAGATGTCAAATTACATTATATATTATAAACACGGACAAACCATAATGACAAACTGTTTTTGTTTATTTTTGTATACATGGAAGATTTCCAAGCGACAACAAACTCGTGCATTTAAGACGCTGGAAGCGAATGTCGCATCACAGCTCATGACGTCACACATGACCAAGCAAGAACATACTTAATATTTCTTGTTTTCACTCTCACTTGGTCATGTGTGACATCATGAGCTGTGATGCGACATTCGCTTCCAGCGTCTTAAATGCATGAGTTTGTTGTTGCTTGGAAATCTTCCATGTAAACAAAAACAGCTTGTCATTATCGTTTTGTTAGGGGTATTTGCTTGGGTGATATCGTGATATAACGTTGACAGTTGGAATTTTTTGTGGTGGGTGTTAGTGTGTGTGCTGGTGGGTGTTAGCAAGATAATGTAGTCAGTCTGTGACCGTTGGAATTTATGAGTTGGTGCGGATATTTTTTGTTTTTGTTTATTTTTATTTTTGCAGAGTCTTTACAATCGGTGTAAGTTTGCATGTTTAATCTTAATATTGGGTTTAGGGAATGTGATATTTGTCTTACATTTTTAATTTTTAATTTTGTAAGTTTTAATTTTCTATTCTCATATAAATTTCTATTCTCATATCTAGTCTATATATGATTCGATTTATTATGGTTATGGTTCTGCTTATTAACCTTACTGTAATTATATTTATGGTTATAAATCTTACTCTAATTATGGTTATGGTTATTAACCTTGCTCCAATTATGGTTATGGTTATTGACCTTCCTAATTATGGCCTTTAACCTTACTTTATAATTAATATTGGTTAACATCAATTGTGGTTATTAACCTTACTTTATTAGTTAAAACTAATAATGGTTCTACACCTTATTTTAATTCTTAACTTCTATTTTCATATCTATTCAATATATAATTCATCTTATTTTGGTTATGGTTATTAACCATAATTGATCCTATTCTAATATTGATTATTAACCTTACTCTAATTATGGTTATTAACTTTACTAATTTTAGCTATTAACCTTACTTTCTAATTAATCTTAATTAATACCGATTATGGTTACCAACCTTACTCTTTTAGTCAATACTAATTATGGTTATACGCCTTATTTGTAGTTAATATTAAACCTTGTTCCACGACAACCAACAGTGGACAAAAAATAGAAGTTGCGGTTGCATTTTATCGGTTTCACTGTAAAAGGGTGGGATCTAGTTGCTAATCTAGTATCTCGTGCAAATTCGAACCTAGGGGGCACCAGTGATCTAAGTTCATCGGAGCAGAAGCTGTGAAAGTATTTATAGAATAGACACAGAGATGCCACGTCGCGCCGGTGAGAGAGAGACTGCAGGCGATCTGCCAAGACGGTATCGATCACATTACAGACCCTCCGCTGTACCTTGTATCTTTGCCTTAGTAATGATATCCACAAGGAGCATTGCTGGCGTAACGGTAAGTAATTTCTTTGGTATTCCTGCTAAAACATCCTCGTCCATTTGTAAAACATGAACATTCATCTTGTTTTGGGACATACTTAAATATTCTGAATGTATTGTACTTGTTTTTGTTATATTAAAAGTCTTTTTGTTATTGCCATTACGTAGACCCTTGCACATCAGTGGCGTTACCGCCTTGCTCGGGGTGATATAATTAAAAATAAAAAATAAAAAATAAAAAAAAAAAAAAATATATATATATATATATATATATATATATATATATATATATATATATATATATATATATATATATGTGCGTCGTGGTGCAGTGGATAAGCGCTCGGAACGAGAAATCGGGGAGCCGAGTTCACATTCCAGTTGAATTCATTGCATTCACTTACGCGCAAATACCCTTGAGAAAGGTATTAAACAGTCTCTTTCTAGTTATGAGCTAAATAACAGGACAGATTGGGTTTGCCAACCAGTCTACTATAGAAAGTTGGCAACTAGTCTACTGCAGAAAGTAATGGGAACCTACTACACGATAATATTCTACCCAGTCAGTCATGTCTCTATCGAGACATGATTGCCCAAGCGTGTATCGCGTATGGCACTTAACTGACTGACTGAATATATAATATATATAATATACATACCTGATATATATAGCATAATGATATATATATATATATATATATATATATATATATATATATATATAGCATAATGATAATCCCCGTTTACTGTCTTAATATGTATAGGAAAAACTACTAAAAAGTTAAAAATGTTGGGTTTTTTTACAGTATTTATTTAATTATATTATTATATATATATATATATATATATATATATATATATATATATATATATATATATGATGTTTCAGACTGGCCTCGGCCCTTCATCAGAAACAAATGATTTTAAATTAGAAGCGTCCGTCGCGAGAAGCGTCCGTCGCGAGAAGCGTCCGTCGCGAGAAGCGTCCGTCGCGAGATATTTCAATAGTTAAACATTTTTTAGATACACTTCAAAAAATTTTCTTTAAAACAACATTTAAAAGTATTATTACAGTTAGGTTTACGTTTAAAAATATTCAAACTCTATTGCTTTCTACATCACGCGACGTACACATCTCGGGACGGACGCTTCTCGCGACGGACGCTTCTAGTTTAAAATCATTTGTTTCTGATGAAGGGCCGAAGCCAGTCTGAAATATCAAATATATATATATAATAATAGAAATAAATAAATACTGTCAAAAAAAAAACATTTTTAACTTACAACTTTGTAGTAGTTTTTCCTATATATATATATATATATATATATATATATATATATATATATATATATATATATATATTAAAAACAGTTTCCACTTCTGCTATATGCGTGACTCTTCAGAAATGAATTGAGTTCTCTCGGTGACTGGCATATGTATACACTTCTTATATACAACACGTTAAAATTTCCCTTCTGTGATTCCATGCGTCGATGGCTTAGGGAGTAGCAACTCCGACTGTCACCAAATCGGTCGAGTTTCGATCCCGTCCAGAAGCAAGTGGATGCGTCTAGTCACAGTGATGAGCTGTGATACAACGGAATAGGCTTGTATGTGGATTATTAATATATGTATATATATATATATTTGTTTATTTATATAAACAAAATTTATGCATCTGTTCCCTGAAAGCTAAACCATTTTTAGTAGAATGAGTTCTATCGTGACCTTTTGTCAGACTGTGCTAAGCCTAGTTAAGATCTACATGCTTATAGCGGTTACTTTGTCGGATATGATGGTCTGCGCATGCGTTTTATGTAACTCGACTCAATTTAAAGCATAGAATTATTTACAGCAGTTACGAAACAGTGAGATGGCATGAACGACTCACAAAATCGGGACATAATTACATAGAGTGGACAACGAATTAAATTAATACTTGAAACCATTTTGCGAATTCTTTTGCATACCAATGCATGAATATGTATGTCTAAAACTTCTCGCAGCGGACTTGTTGCAATGTCTGCCTGCGTTCCAGGAAAATATCAATAGAGGCGCGTAATTTCACATACAGTTTTGTGCACAGTTAGCAGCAAACTTTTAACATTGAAGTAATTGTCTTTCATGGACAGCGCCTGAACCAATTCTAACATGGAAACTTCGATAGCTACACGGATTACTAAAGTGTAAAATCAGATTTTTTTTATGGCATCCATTAAAATAGATTATGCATACATATGTGTATGGCGTCGGTGCATGTGGATATATCTCATATATATATAGAGAGAGATCATTAGGATGTGTCGTCATATTAAATAAATATAAATTGCTATAATAATTCTTCCATTTAGTCACAATAAAGTCACAATAAAGTCACATACCTCCCACTACCATAGAAGAAATTACTACTAAGATTCCGCTAGCTTAACTCTATAAAAGCCAATATTCCCTAACCCCTTTCTTTACTAAACCAAGCCTCCGGCATTAAAATTTTTCCTCATTCTTTATTTAAACGGCGTTGACAATGCTTGTCTTAAAATGACATGTTGAAAATGGCAATTATCCCCGTAGATTAAATAAAGAGTTCTGTTCAGAATTCCCCGTAGATAGATATAAATCTGAGGAAGGCCGCAGAGCACAACGTCCGAAGAGTTGTGATAACAACAAAAAAGATGCAGACTTTTTGTCCGCGTGTAAATGATGTAAACTAGAATTATCCTTGAAAATTTCAGTTTTCCTATTTTAATTTTTTAATAAATCCTAATTCATCAGTTAAGGATGGAATAAGCTCATGGGGAGTTCTATGACGATAAAACATGCATAGAAATCTCCCTATTGCACTGTTAAATATTTGAGCTTATCAACTTTAATAAAACATTGAATGAAAAATCTTAAACGGGAATGCTGATTGTTGTTTCAAGAAGTATGGGAGTACAAATTAAAATGTTTCAAATTCATATTTTTTTATATTTCACCGAAACAAACGTTAAATAATTGTCTTTCTTTCTTTCTTTCCTTCTTTTTATCTTTCTTTCCTTCTTTCTTTCTTTCTTTCTCTCACTGATATATTTTTTGTTTTTCCACGCCATCAAAACGTGATTATTTTCTATTATTTTTAGATATTGGCAGGATTTTCTTTCTTTCTTTCTTTCTTTCTTTCACTGAATCAAGTAGTCTTTTTTTCTCTTTACACGTGATCATACCCGAAAGATATATTGGCAGGACGTAACGGTCGAATAAACTAAATGTCACCATCTTCTGCTACTTTCTCTACCACTCCTCCTACTCTTCTGACTGTCCCGTGCTAGACAGCATCTCGGACAATATGTTCTTCTTCGATGTGCATTGTCCCTTCAGGACGAAGGCGATCATGGCTTTCCACGTCTCCCTATTCCTGGTGGCTCTTAGCCTTCTCCTATTATCCCACCCAAACCCCGCTTTGACATCCACTAGCCCAAGACCATAAATCTAGAATAGAAATGTATAGAGACTAGCATGGTTACAAAATGAGGGATCTGTTTATATATTGACTATAATATAGGTTTGATCCTCCACTTTATATCCACATTATAATTTCTTATAAGCACTTGGCATATATATTCTTCTTCTGTGTGCCATGTTCTTTCAGGACGTAGACGATCATGGCCTTCCACGTTTCCCTATCCCTGGTGGCTCTCAGCACGCTTTCTCCTGTTACACCACACAACACCCGTTCCGTCATCTACCTAATTAGGCCTTTCAAATATGTTATCCGCTGCTTTCCTCTGTCTCTTTTTCCCTCTATCTGGCCTGTTAGTATCAGGTTCTCCAAGCCCTCCTTCCTCATTGCATGTCCCAGGAACTTCAGTTGTCTCTTGCTGATGCTCAATATTAATTTCCTTTTCGTTTCCATTCTTTCCAACACCTTGTCTTTGCTCGCTTTCTCGGTCCACGATATCCGCATCATCCTTCTGTAGAACCACATTTCAGCTGCTTCAAGTTTTCCCTTCATCTTTGTTGATATTGTCCAACATTTACTGCCATATTGAAGAACTGACTCAACTTGCAATCCAGTACTTTCTTCTTTGTTTCTAGTGAATGTTTCCTGTGCCTTAATACTTTACTCAGCTTCTGGAACGCCTCCTTCGCCATGCCAATTCGCCTTTGGATCTCTATGGCACATTTTCCGTCTTCGGTTAGAACACTTCCCAGATATTTAAATTTTCGTACCTGCTTGATTTTAATATCCCCCACTTGTATTTGGCACTTTGGGCTGCTCTTTTTTCTGATGACCATGCATCCGGTTTTCTTGCAGTTTATTTGTAATCACTTCTTGTCACTCTCTTCGGCCGATTTCTTTTGAATAAAGTAGTGCAGTAAAATTCCTCACAAATACACTTTCTTTGGCACGAATTCCAACATGTTTAATACTATGAAAAACAAAGCTGTTTACACTTCGGCAAAATGACATACACTGAATTTCAAGCTTGCTTATAGCATTTCCTTGTAGATGAATTACCATCTGAAACTATGTGCACGCAGTTCTGGGAAGGCTATCTGTTGGAGAACAGCGAGAACGCATTCAAGGTGCTAATATATTTATCCTTACACGATATAATAAAAAAAGATTTATTTATACAATTAATATATGAAAAAAGTCGGTAATGTTCGTGGATATTGCAATTCATCTCCTACTGAGTCATACAATTTCTTTTTTATTTCATTTTATTTAATTTACATCCTGAATTAAATAAAGACTTGCATAAATAAAAAAAAGTGCGATTCTTATTGAAAGCGTGTGAAAATTCTTGTTAGAATGAAGCGATTGAATGCCATAAAATGTCCAGTCATTCTCTCGAAAACTGTCAACTAATAATATATGGAGCAATGAAATCTTTGACGTATTTGTTTAATAAATCCTATCTGTGATATATGTAATCATTAGAGGGAACGAAAGTTTTGACGTATTTGTTTAATAAATCCTATCCGTTATATATGTAATCATTAGAGGGAACGAAAGTTTTGACGTATTTGTTTAATAAATCCTATCCGTTATATATGTAATCATTAGAGGGAATAAAAGTGTTTTACGTATTTGTTTAATAAATCCTATCCGTTATATATGTAATCATTAGAGGGAACGAAAGTTTTGACGTATTTGTTTAATAAATCCTATCCGTTATATATGTAATCATTAGAGGGAATAAAAGTGTTTTACGTATTTGTTTAATAAATCCTATCCGTTATATATGTAATCATTAGAGGGAACGAAAGTTTTGACGTATTTGTTTAATAAATCCTATCCGTTATATATGTAATCATTAGAGGGAATAAAAGTTTTTTACGTATTTGTTTAATAAATCCTATCCGTGATATATGTAATCATCAGAGGGAATGAAAGTTTTGACGTATTTGTTTAATAAATCCTATCCGTTATATATGTAATCATTAGAGGGAACGAAAGTTTTGACGTATTTGTTTAATAAATCCTATCCGTTATATATGTAATCATTAGAGGGAATAAAAGTGTTTTACGTATTTGTTTAATAAATCTTATCCGTTATATATGTAATCATTAGAGGGAATGAAAGTTTTGACGTATTTGTTTAATAAATCCTATCCGTTATATATGTAATCATTAGAGGGAATGAAAGTTTTGACGTTTTTATTTTAATAAATCCTATCCGTTGTATATATAATCATTAGAAGGAATGTAATCTTTCACGTTCGGAAAAGACTACATAAATCTAAACTTATTTATAAATGGAACTGTGTGTGTGTGTGTGTGTGTGTGTGTGTGTGTGTGTGTGTGTGTGTCCGTTACCTATAGACTCCGAAACGGCTGAACTGATTTCCTTGAAAATTTACGCAGTTGTACTATAAGCGTCTGCGAGTGTTCTTAGCTAGGTTTTGTGTCGAGGTATCTCCGATAAATATCGATTATCGAAAAAATCGAGTTATAGAAGGAATGGTCCGATTTTAATCAAATTTGATACACTCATAGACAAAGACATAAGAAACAATATTCAGAAGTTTCAAGGTTGCAGTTCTTACAATAGTAATAGTATGTCTGTATTCTTTTCAGCTTTTTTATTTTAGTTTTTGTTTCGGATTTGGCTCTAAGTAGGTATAACTGCAGTTTTTAGTCTTAGCCATAATACCATTTTCTCAAAGGACTTATTTAGACTTCAAAATTCAGTTTACGACGAAAAAAACTCATTTGATATCGATAGCAGGAAATCAAAATTTGACTTACATCCATTCATTTTTCTTTCACTCTAAGGTTTCGCTTTAACTGGGAACAACTATTGCTTTTTAGTCTTTCGTGCCAACGTTCAAAGAGTCTGAGCTCCAGGACCATGGATTAGTTTGAAAGCTTTCATTACACCCGAGCAACGCCGGGCTATACTGCTAGTATATATATATATATATATATATATATATATATATATATATATATATATATATATATAATGTGCGATTGTTAAATTGTCGCAATTATTTTATTATTTCAAATATTCCTTAGGCTATCCAGGACTATGGATTAGTTTTAAAGCTTTCATTACACCCGAGCAACGCCGGGCTATACTGCTAGTAGAGTAATAAAAAGAACCTGAACTAGCAGCCAACCGCCTGCATACGGAAAGGAAACGAGTACAGCAGATATTCAAAAATAGAAAGGAGTGTAAGACAAGGATGTGTCTTCTCATCAGATCTATTCAACTCATACAGCGAGACAATTCTGAGAGATCTAGAAGACTTGGCAGGATTCGTCATTGATGGGCACAATTTGAAGAATATAAGATACGCAGATGATACAGTGTTGACAGCAAACACGGAAAAAGAAACACAAGATCCCCTACATAAGTTAGCTAAAGAAATCGAAACGAAAGGAATACATATGAACTACAACAAAACTAAATTTATGGTCATCAGTAAAAAGAGCAGCCCAAAATTCCAACTACAGACCGGAGATACTAAAAGCAAGCAGGTACAGAAATTTAAATACCTGGGAATTGTTCTAACAGAGGACGGAATGTGTGACATTGAGAGCCGAAGGCAAATTGGCATAGCCAATGAGGCACTCCAGAAGCTAAGTAGAGTATTAAGAGACAGGAAATTTTTGCTGGGAACAAAGAAGAGAGTACAAGTTTATAATGTGATGAATGTTCTTCAATATTGCACCAAATACTGGACAATATAATCTCATCAAAGATGAAAGAAAGATTTGAAGCAACAGAAATGTAGTTCTACAGAAAGATGCTGAGGAGAGCATAGATAGATAGATAGATAGATAGATAGATAGAAGCAGCCGCTTCATATCTATCTATCTATTTATCTATCTATCTCAGTCTGCTCATTATCTATCTATCTATCTATCTATCTATCTATCTATCTATCTATCTCAGTCTGCTCATTATCTATCTATCTATCTATCTATCTATCTATCTATCTATCTATAAATCTCAGTCTGCTCATTATCTATCTATCTATCTATCTATCTATCTATCTATCTCAGTCTGCTCATTATCTATCTATCTATCTATCTATCTATCTATCTATCTATCTCAGTCTGCTCATTATCTATCTATCTATCTATCTATCTATCTCAGTCTGCTCATTATCTATCTATCTATCTATCTATCTATCTATCTATCTATCTATCTATCTCAGTCTGCTCATTATCTATCTATCTATCTCTCTATCTATCTATCTATCTATCTATCTATCTCAGCCTGTACATATCTATCTATCTATCTATCTATCTATCTATCTATCTATCTATCTTAGCCTGTTCTTTATCTATCTATCTATCTATCTGTATATGTGCATGCTTGAATTTCAAACCATTATCAGATACATTTTCATTTTTATTTTCTTTTAACGAGAGTTTTTATTTGGATCTTCGAAAAGGGCCTTAAATCTTTGGTTTGTTCTTGTAAAATCTAAGTCACTAAGTCGTCACCATGCTGTAATTATCAAAAGGTTATTCAAGCATCCGATGATTTTGTTATCTGTGAAAGTTTTTTTTTATATTACCTTCGCGTGTGAATTATATTTTTCTCGTACGAACTGCCATGAATATTTACTCGTCCGCAATTGGATTTTATTGTACGTTAATGTAACACGAAAGGTCAGAAGTGATTTAACTTGAACAAAAGGGTAAGGTTTAGCCTAAAATGCTTTCATTCAGCCAGAATTAACAAATGATTGTCGGTTACTGCTTAACTAAAACACAGTTGCAATAAAGAAATCGAGCAAGTCAATTATCATCGGCAGCGTCTACGAAGACGGGTTAAATTTAAAACTGTCTCAATTTCAGTGTTAAAAATGCGAAACACAACAGCAAATAACAACTTGATTGCGGCACCAGAATAAGTGAAAGGCTTTAGCAACGAAACGGGATTATTGGCACTAAAACTAATGTAATGAACTTTAATTTAAAGCGATGCTTAAGAGGAGGTGTGTGGATTTCCTTGCCATTAAAAGTCTAATAAAATACGCGGATGTATCTTTCGTCTGCCATGAAACCGCAAGAGCAGGACACTCCACCCGAGGATTGAACTTTACTGCATGACAGAAAACATATTTAGTTTAAAATGAGTCATAATTGTATTTTTTTTTTTTACTAACATCATAATTTGGAATGGAAACAAATGAGTGTTACGTTGTTTTTAAATTCGAAAAATGCTGGATACCGATGGCGATTACTTCGAAGACTAAATATAAGCTTCCTTTGAAATTAGTTTTTGTTTATAAATTTAAATATTTCAATTCTCTATTATATGCGTTGAAACTTTATTTGATTGTTTCATATAAACATAAAAATAATATAAGACAAACCCTAATATTTTATTTTTTGGTAATTTCTTGCTCAGAACTTTAATTGTCTTTTATTTATTTATTGTTTTTTATGGATGCCATGTTGTTTTTAAGTTTGTTTAAGCCACCTCAAGGCTTTAAGGCAGTTTGAGCCTTAAACAAACTTTAAACTTTAAGTTTAAAATAAAAGCTTAAATTAAACTATTGGTATTTTAAACATCACCTAAAACGGAGTTCACTTTTTACGTAAGAATTATATATCAACACATGGGAGTGGAGGACATCAGGATTTTAGAGGTGATTGGGTGGGGCATGCCCCAAAATGGTTTGGGAAACACTGATTTACGCTACATTATTCGGGCTATTGTTCTCGTATTTATTGCCATTATTAAGACGTTTCTTCAGTCTCTAGAAATTTCGAACCGAACCTTTTATTACGATCTCTGATGTCTATCATTCCTCAAGGACACATATCCCAGTACATATAGACGTTTGTTAGTTCCAGTGACTTGACCCAAAGAGTTGTGAGTTCAATACCAGGCTACAGCAGTGGTGAACGAATAACTTAAAGAGTTGAGTTAAAGGGAAATAACTACATGGCTACCGGAAGTGGCATCGTACATGGAATGAGAATAATACACCCCAGTGATCGAAATAAATGGTTAGGTTCAACATTCCTAGCACCTGAAGAAGGCTAGAGCGTGCAAGGGTCGAAACGTTGTAATAATGGCAATAAAAATGAGGACAATAGTCCGAACAATGTAAATATCGTTGGTTGTCAGTTGATAGAATTATTGGTTGTTAGCAAGAACGATAGTCGAAGTTGCGAGCCAGGAACTGAAGGTATAAAAATCAAGCAAGAACAGATATTTAGTTATTTTAGAAACGTTTTAACAGGCGACAGAAAAAGTGACACCGTAATCCGAAGAAATATTGGCATAGTGAAAGATATCTTCCTAAAACTAAGCAAGTGCTAAGAAACAGGGAATTTTTTGTTAGAAATAAAAAAATAACCTTTGAACTTCAGTGTAATATCAACCCCCTTTTTATGGCAGAGAATACCCCGGGAATAAAGAGGAGACCTGTGGTAAAAAAAAAAGGTTGGGGGGGGGGGGGTTCTATATGTGGTATGAGAATAACATGGACAGAACATGGAAAATGAAAAGGATGAGTATGCTTAGGATCAGAAAAAGACAGGTAACATTTAGGGAATACAATGAGGAAAGAAGGCTTGGAGAAACTGACACTCGCATGATATACTGAAGGTAAGAGAAGCAGCGAATAGTATATCTAACTAGATTGTGTATATGACAGAACAGAGGGGAGGGATAGTAAAGAGAGAAGAACGTTGCTTAGGGCTAGAGAGGATAGGAGTTATGCCAGGACCCGGGGATCCCAACTCTGCGACAGTAGTTCCCGTACTAAAAAAGTTAATCAATACCGACGCTAGCGTGATAGCTGTTGTAGGGACTGACTGGGTGATTGTTGTCCTTGGTCTACATACACGCATAAGGGAACTGCACAACCTTGTTTCACACCCTGCAACTTTGGTGGGAGGGTGAGTAAATGCAAGATCACGGAGTAAAATCTGTTCAGATTTTTCGATTGTGTTTCTGCTTTCGGGTTGCAATGTGGGAAACTTGGACCCGGGTACGAAGAATAGAAAGGCCGGCTCTTCAAAGATACAAATTTTCGCTTTTTGTATATTGGGTATAAATAATTTCTATATCAGAAGTTAGATGTTTTTTAATTTTAGATTTTTTTGTTTTGTTTTTTTTTATTTCTCAATGTTTATTTTCATTATGGTTTTAAATATTTAGGTTGACAGGGGTCTGCATCCGTAATTTTCCTAAATTTTTTATTAATGGCCTTCGTCCGGCCCGCGACCCGTCATTATAACACGATCCGGCCCGCGGGGTCGAATGAGTTGCAGAACCCTGGCTTACATCTATCTTTATAACAGTTTGATATAAGAATCTTTGCTTTAAACTTTAAAATCTATCAACGCTTCTTAGTTTATTTTTTTTTAAATCAATCATTAATTTCATTATTATTGCGATATTAATTTTTATAGAAGGGAAATAATATTAAATAAGGAAGAGTCAAAGCGACAATGATAGAATTTAAACTTGTTGACCAACTCTTCAATGACATAAATTTCCGCTTTTTGTATATTGGACATTAATGATTTCTATATCAGAAAATTTCCAGTTAATTTTCTTGAGAGTAGAACAAAGGTTAATACAATAAAATTAATATTATGTGCTTCGTTCTTTTTTATTTGATAAAAATGAACGAAATTTTTTATTTGTTAAAAATGATCCAAACACATAATGTCAATTTTATAGAATTAAAAATGACACATTGTTCTCAAAGTGCGTAGTTACATCTATTAAAATGCAATTAAAATGAACATAAAGATTGAATTTAGATTTTTTTAATATCAAATTGGTTTAATGAAATCAAAGAAATCAAAAGCCTAACTCAAATAATTACAACGATAAAAAAAAGAAGTTCTCTTAATATTTCTAATTTCGTTTTAAACTGAAGCAATGTTCTTAACTTCTAATTATTTCTTTCCCCCAAACATTTAATTATTCCCTTCTGTGCGGATAGTGTAACAAATATCGGTGCGAAAAGTGGAATAAACCCGAGTTCAAATCCCGGGCCAGTCAGTTGCGTTCAGTAAGTCAGTTAACTGCCATACGTGATACAAGATTGGCCGATCATATCTCGAAAAAGATATGACTGACTGAGAAAATTTTCTCGCAGTAGGTTGCCATTACTTTCTGCGGTAGACTGGAAATACCTACGCTTAGAAACCAATCTGTCCTTACCTTTAACCCATAACTGGATGGAGGAGAGATGACTGTCCGGTCATTTAACCCATCGCTGGACGGAGAAGAAACGGATTAATATCTTTCCCAAAGGTATTTGCGTGTAAGTGAATACAAGGAATTCAACTAGAATTCGAACACGGTTCTCCGATTTGTTATTCCCAGTCGATAACTACTGCACCACAATGAACATTCTACTGAAATGTATATAGTGTAAATAATTACAGAACCTCATTTCAGATAGGGTTGCGGATTAGGACCAAGGAGACTGAAATGATGTGATTGAACGTGAACAGGCCTGCTTCTGTCAAAGTGAATGGAGAAGAATTACGTCGTACAGACAAGTTCACTTACCTGGGCAGTATCATCAGACCCGAGGGTGGCACGAAAGAGGATATTCAAAGCAGACTGGGCAAGGCCAGGAGTGTGTTTAAGGAAATGAACATCTGGAGATCAACACAGTACAGCACCAACACAAAGCTCAAGCTATATCAGAGCTGTGTTGTATCTACTCTCCTCTACGAATCTGAGTGCTGGAGAATGACTAAGGCGGATCTCGCCAAACTTCGATCCTTTCACACTATATGCCTCTGACGAATACTGAGAATATTTTGGCCAGAGAAGATCTCCAATGGAGACCTGTTGAAGCGATGCAAGCAAGAGAACATGGACACCATCATTACAAGAAAGCGGTGGAGGTGGATTGGGCATGTGCTCCGGAAAGATCCACAGTCAATCACAAGAACAGCACTGCACTGGACCCTAGATAGCAAAAGAAAGAGGGGAAGACCAAGAACGACATGGAGAAGTACGGTGGAGAATGGGATGAAAGCCATACAGTACTCTTCGGGTTCATTGACTAGTCTGGCCCAAGATAGGCTGAGATAGAGAAGCTTTGTTGCAGCCCTACTCACCATTGGGTGAAACGGATAATGATTTCAAAAATATAGACAGATTCCGTATCTTTTTCCCTTGTGTTGCAGTCGATATAAACAAATAAAGGTTCGATTTTCAAAGAGAACTGAAATTCGAACACCGTTCTCCGATTTCTCACTCCGAACCGATATCCATTGCACTACAACGCATATCTTTAATTATACCAGTCTCTTAATTGCCATACGTGCTACACGCTTGGAAGATCATACCTCGAAAGAGACATGACATACCGGGCAGAAGATTTTCCCGCAGTAGGTTGCCATTATTTTCTGCCAACCAAGGTTATAAAATCCAACCTGTCCTGTTATTTAACCCATAGCTGAAGGAAGAAGAGATGAATTAATATCTTTCTCAAGCGTTTTGCATGTAAGTGAATGTAAAAATTTAACTGGAATTCGAACTCTGGTCTCCGATTTTTCTTTCCGAACCGATATCCACTGAATATATGGGAAATTGAAAAGAATAAAAGATATAGGCCTGCTCGAACGACATGATTTATTCAACGACTTCAACAAATAAAATGTACACTGCAGGCTGAGAAAATTTTCAGTTTTAATCTCATAAACGCAAACGGTGACCTAAGGTCAAGTCATTCTCATTTGAAATTCGTTAGCAAAGGCATCATATGCCGATCTTAAAAGCCTGACAATCTAAATAACCTCTAAATAAATCGTTCTTTCTACGAGGCGAAGGAAAGAAAAAAGAATGAGAGATTAATCCCTTGTGTAAAACACTCGCCTACTCACATTTTTTTAATCATTTCACCCCAAGCAAGGCATTCTACTGTCACTGTTTCGCAGTGGGTCACATAGAGGAAAGTGATGAGAAAGAGGGGTTAGTTATAGGAAACTAGCAGTATAGCCCGGCGTTGCTAGGATATAATGAAAGCTTTAAAACTAATCCATGGTCCTGGAGCTCAGACTCTTTGGACGTTGGCACGAAAGACTAAAAAGCAATAGTTGTTTCCAGTTAAAACGAAACCGTAGACTGAAAGAAAAATGAATGGATTAAGTCAAATTTTGATTTCCTGCTATCGATATCAAATAAGATTTTTTCATCGTAAACTGAATTTTGAAGGCTAAATAAGTCTTCTGAGTAAATGCTATCATGGCTGAGACTAAGAACTACAATTATACCTAGTTAGAGCCAAACCCGAAGCAAAAACTAAAATAAAAGAGCTGAAAAAATACAGACATACAGGCAGATAAACAGACACACACACAAACATCTTGGCTTATATATATATATATATATATATATATATATATATATATATATATATATATTATTGATTTTCTGCACTATTGTAAGAACTGCAACCTTGAAACTTCTGAATATCGTTTCTTATGTCTTTGTCTATGAGTGTATCAAACCTAGCTAAGATCACTCGCAAACGCTTATAGTACAGCTGTGTAAATTTTCAAGAAAATCGTTTCAGCCATTTCGGAGTCTACAGGTAACGGACACACACACAGCGACACACACAGAGACACACACACAGAGACAAAGTTCCATTTATAAATAAATTTAGATAGATATCAGCAGGAGGGTAACAGGCGGAGGAGAATGCAAAAAAATGGGAGTGGAGTAGATGGAAAAAAGAGCTTGAGAGAATGGATGCGAGTTAGTGAGATAGGAGATGTCTATTGACCTTACATTTAAATTCCTAGACATTGTAGCTGACGGGGAAGCTAGTATATGGAAGGGAATTCCACAAGCGGGAAGTACGTGAAAAGAAGCTATTAGAATAGAAATTGCGGTTACATTTTATCAGTTTCATTGTAAAAGAGTGGGACCTAGTTGCCAATCTAGTAGCTCGTGTAAATTCCTACATAGGGTGCGCCAGTGATCTAAACTCATTGGAGCAGAAGCCGTGAAAGTATTTATAGAAGAAACACAGGGAAGACACGACATGCCGGTGAGAGAGTGACTGCAACCGAGCTGCCAAGTCGGTATCGATCAAATTACAGATTCTCAGTTGGATTTTGTCAATAACCCCGAAGAGAATAGCAGGGGCACCCGACCAGATGTCGCAGCAGTATTCAATACACGGGTGGATGGTAGATTTATATATGTGCAGGATGAACTCAGACGGGAAAAACTTCCTGGCCCTACACAGTGACCCGACCTTAGCGAGTAATCTCTTTCACTCGATGGTTTACGGCCGCATCACGCTGAAACACCGGTTCCCGTACGTTCATCGAAGTTAAGCAACGTCGAGATTGGTCAGTACCTAGATGAGTGACCGTTTGCGAATACCTGCGACTGTAGGTTTGTATGTGCAGGTGGTTTAATGATTGAAGACTCGGAAATGTTAGTCGAAGATCCAAGTCCCTGATTCTAGCTGGATTCGTAATGTACACTTACGCACAAATACCCTTAGTGTTGTGGATCTGGGGTTAGATCCACATAATAACACAACGTTACAGTCGTAGTAGGATTCTTTTTTCCGCTACTGCAGTGATTGACAATTTCTCTTTCTTGGTAGAGCTCCTTCTTTTTTTTTAAGATCCTCTAACGTCACTGTTTGTGGTCGATAATGTAGAGTCCTTTATCGTGGCTGCTGTTTTTCGCTTGCTTTCTTTTTTTTTCCGTAGGTTCTCTGTTTGAATCCTCGTTCACCACTGTTGTGGATCTGGGATTAGATCCAAATAATAACACAACGCAAGCTAATCTGGTATAAACGCAATATATTGTAGAAGAGAAATATGTACATAAAAGGTTAGTATAACGTCGTAACAATACGGTTGGTTTAATACGAGAGAATGCGAGATAATAACGAGACGTGAGACTTAGAAATGCGATAACCTCAGGACTAGATCTCCTGTAATACACTGTAATCCTCTCTTTGTAGTAGGATGACTACTGCTATAAATAGTCTGTGCAAGAGCTCATCTTTAGAGTAATAGGGAAGGTACCCCAACACTTAGAAAGAATATGCACCCCCCTCTCCCCACAAGTTATGGCTTAATTAGTAAGCGTTGTATCAGTAAATCATCATTATCTGAAAAAAAATTTCTTAGAATGTAAAAATATTTTCTGGCATTAAATAACGTGTTAAGAGCAGTTAAGTTGGAAAATCGAATCAAACTTATTGGATGCTCCCTATTTGCAGCCTTATGCCAAACATAACTGAGTTAATGACAATTAGACAAGCGTCATTTCATAAACTATTAGACTAAACTTTATCAAGTTTTAAGAAAACCTTACCTGAAGAAAAACATCGGTTTTTGTGGGCGGGTGGTAGTTATTTGATTTGAAATTCCAAAGGCAGACTATTGTTTCTTTGTCAACCACAACACTTAGGCATATATATATATATATATATATATATATATATATATATATATATATATATATATAGTTAATGTTGTTAGAAAGAGGTGGAGTAAATGACCTTAAATGAACTTAGATAAAGAAAAAATGTCGACGAATACAGTACAGTTGTTTATCTTTAAAACAACTCGAAATTTTCTGCTCACTCCAAATTAAAAGTCGAAATCTGTGGGTGAAGCCGATGGGACGAGTTTTTTCGTTTATTTGTTAAAGATATATGGCTTTGTAACAAAAGTCTATTCTAAACAATATATTCACAATCAGAGTTGCCAGTCAGTTATTTGTTGACAGTCATTGCATTTACTACAGTGGCAAGTTGCAGAGAAAGTTTTAATTTACTAATAATAAATGAAAAAGTTTACTAAACCTCATTGACCGCAGTATTTTAAAAGTAATTATTCCTATTTATTGAATGACCCTTGTAGATGTCCTTATACCGAAAAATTCACCTTATTTATTGAATGACCCTCGTAGAAGTCCTTATACCGAAAAATTCACCTTATTTATTGAATGACCCTCGTAGAAGTCCTTATACCGAAAAATTCACCTTATTTATTGAATGACCCACGTAGAACTCCTTATACCGAAAGATTCACCTTTTGAAGTCAAAAATATTATTTTCGCTCTGACTAAATAACATAGACAGAGAGCACTGTTCGTTACTGTTTGTTTTGTTTTGTTTATTATTCTTTTCTCATTCTTGTATAGAACAACAAGGCTTTTTTCACTCCAAGGAAGGCAATAAAGCCACTACGGCGTAAGAGGTTACTGAGTGTGAGAGAATATGAAAAAAGCGAAGACATTATTAAGGAGAGAGAATAATAAAAGAATAAATGAACAGATGCAGAAGAGGCTTCATGCAGCTCAAATGTGATTCTACAGAAGGATACTGAGAATACCATGAACTGAATATGAAAGCAACAAGGAAAATTTAGAGAAAATGGGAACAAAATGTACACTTATACATTGAATCAAACAGAAACAACTGAAATTTCTAGGGTACATAAAGAGGAAAGAAGACTTGGAAAATTTAACACTCACAGGACATATTGAATGCAAACAGGACAAAAACCATCAAATGACCTACCTAGATTGTGTAAATGGTTGGCAGAACAGAGAATAGAAAAGATAGCAAAAGGACAAAACCTGCTAAGAGCTATTCAGGAAGTTGTGGAGAGCCATGGTAAACAACGTCTTTATGGGACATGCCATGAGGAACAAGAAATTTATGCGAATGGTTCAAATGTGCAAAATGATTAGGAGATATAGCAAAAAGACACATATTGTTAGGAGTTTTAAAAAAAACAAGAAATTGTGGAGCGCCATGATCGCCCACGTTCTGAAGAGACACAACACATAGAAGAAGAAGCTGATGAAAATAGTTAGCAGAATAAGATTTGCAAGAAATATGAAAAAAAATGACTAATATTTGCAATGGAAAGGAAGTTGTGGAGCGCCATGATCGCCCACGTTCTGAAGAGACAGGGCACATAAAAGAAGAAGCTGATGAAAATAGCAGAATAAGATTTGCGAGAGATATAAAAAAACATTACTAGTATCTGCAAAGGAAAGGAAGTTGTAGAGAGCCATGATCGCCCACGTTCTGAAGGCACACAGAACATAGAAAAAAAGAAGCTTGTGTAAATGTTTGGCAGAACAAGGTTTAGGAGATATAGCAAAAAGACAAACATTCTTAGGAGCTACAAAGTACAAAGGATGTTATGGAGAACTATGATCTCCCATGTCCTGAACGGACACGGAAAATAGAAGATGAACGAAGATCTCAATTGTGTATCAAAATGGAGGGTCTTTTGTTTGTTTTCTTATGTTGCTTCTTCCCTTATTCGAAGATGATTTGTTTGTGTCGCTATTTATAAACCCTTGAGAACTTTTCACAAACAGTAAAGATGCACTTAAATTAAATTTCCTACTTTCTCACATCTAATGGCGTCATATAAAAAAACGATCGACATATGTAGGTGTATAATGTGTGTCATACGTCGCCTTGCGCGAAAAATATCGTATTCATTTGCTAATGTCTGTGGTCATTGCGTGTCAAAGATCTCTGCTTGACATTTTCCTCTTTAGTTAAGGTTCTTTGTTTTGCTTGTTTAGTGTTTGTGATAAGACGCCTTCTCTCTGAGAAAGATTTAAACCATTGTTGCCAAAGGTCAAACAGGGTTGAAGATTGATAAGAAAAGAACATTACGCTAATCTCCTAAGTACGGCTGCCTTGTCCCTAAAATCATCATTCCTTCGTTCCGCCGACCTTCACAGCTTAGAACTCGCCATGCGGCGTATGCGGCGTACACGGCGTCAACAAATTCTTTTCTTATTCCTTTGGTAAGAAAAAAATTTCTAGCTAGACAGCTTCGTCCCTAAAACTTAGTGAAACAAATTCCTGAAAAAAGACAACGTTAATCTCTTCAAGTCGATGGTCAACCGTTATCTACCCGTGGGTGATCATGGCGCTCCACAATTTCTTTTTTTTTTTTTAACTCCTAACAATATGTCTCTTTTTGCTATATGAAAATATGTCGGATAGATCTACTTCCTCCTCTATTTGTGCCCTTATAACAATCCTATTCAATAAAACTATCTTGAGTGGCTCTTGAGCCTCGTATTGGATAATCAATAGTAATTAAAAATCTGATATACTAATTTTGTGTCTAAGTTCGAAAGCTTAATCTGGAATGTGATCGATCCCGACTTAGCAACTCAGATACAGTCACTTTCTCACCGGCGCAAAATGGCTTCCCTGTGTCTCTTCTACAAATATTTTCACGGCTTCTGCTCCGATGAAATTAGCTCACTGGTATCCCCTATATATGAATTTACTCTTGCCCCAAGATTAGCAACTACGTCCCACCCTTTTACTGTGAAACCAATAAAATGTAAACGCAAATTCTACTCCATCAGCTTCTTTTCTCGCACTTCCCGCCTGAGGAATTCCCTTCCATTGACTTGCTTCCCCGACAGCTACAATCTCCAAGAATTTAAATATAAAGTCAATAGTCATCTCCTGTCTCACTAACTTACATTCTCTCACTCATGCATCCACTCCACTCTAATCAGTATTCTCATCCTTCTCTTACCCACTTCCTGACACCCCCTATAACCAGTCACTCTTTCTCATAACTTTCCTCCTATGTAACCGCTGCTCAACAGTGGGAGTAAAATGCTTTGCTTAGGGCGATATAATTATAAAAATAAATTCTATACTTTTATTATGTGGATATAAAGTGGAGGATCAATTCTACATTACAATCAATATATAAACTTATCCCTCATTTTATGGCCACATTCATTCTTCTCTTTCCCACTTCCTGAGACCCCTTATAACCAGTCACTCTTTCTCATAATTTTCCTCCTATGTAACCCCCTGTAAAACCATGGCAGTAAAATGCCTTGCTTGGAGGGATACGATTATAAAAAAATTAAATCGTGTAATTATTTCAACTTCAGTGATTTACTAAGCGTAGCGGAGACGTTGCACAATGCCGAAAATATAGTGCACCCTGTGCGCATCGAACTCACTCCTCAGTCGATAAGATAAGCTTGCTAAACATTCCACCACGTTTAAGTGCCCCAATTGTTTCAACTCTAAGATGAGATGAAAAGAAATTCGCCACTGTTCATAGGACGTTAACATAAAATCATCCACGATCAGCGACGATTTTATCTTGTGTTGACATAAAAATTTGCTAGGCAACGATATCAGTTAGCAAAAATAGCAAACGCAGTTCGTAAATTTGTAATTTTTTATGTTAACGTCCTTGTGACCTCTCTGAAGATGGCTCATGTGAGCCGAAAACTTAGAACCAACTTAAAAAATTATCCAAATGTTTGAGAATTTTTGGGTTTTTTTTCACCTGAAATTATAGCGAAAATACGATGTTTAGAACGGCTCTTGATTAAACATATAACAGATATTCATTGTCTTTTATATTTAACAGTATATGTTTAGAATATATATATATATATATATATATATATATATATATATATTTGTTTTTTTTTTGTTTTTTTTTTGTTTTTTTTGGACGACGACATGTCACCTGGCCGGCATTCCATTAGCGAGGGGCACAGTTCATTTTACACATCATTAAGTTGACATTAAAAAATCATTATTTTTATCAACTAAGTGCTATAGCTTCTCAGATATGAATTCCTTATTTATATTTACTCATAGAAGTGGCAGTAGTCGTCTAGCAGAATCGATACGATTTTTCTGATTTTTACAAGGGTATTTATTTTATTACTATTTACTGATAAGTTTGTTTGTTTTCTAACGGCGTATTAATTCGTTATGGGTCATTTAATGATGAAATTTAATTTTCTTGAGAATTTCGATAATATATTCATTTATTTTTGTACTATATTAAACCTATCTACACTATTTACATTGTTCGTACTGTTGCTATCTTTATTGTCATATTCATGACGCTTCGGCTTTTATACGCTCCGAACTTCTTCAATACGTTCGAATTTTGAACCGAACCTTTTATTTAGTCCACGGGGGTAGATTATTCTTGTTCCAGATGTCATGCCTTTTCTGGATATCTGAGTTTTGGTTAACTCCCTTTAACTCAATTTTCCAAGTTTTTATTCACCTCTACTGTGGCCAGGTATTGAACTCACAACTCTTGTGGTCAATTCACGGTTGTTTTAGTTTATTTTGTTTTGTTTTTGGCGCAGGCGGGGGGGGGGGGGGGGGGTTATTACGTCAGTCATCGCTGTTTTTCACGGGTCGATGTGTCCTTGCAGGAACTTTTGTTTTTACTGTTATTGGTATTTTTTCTATGAAAATGTCTTTATACTTTCGTTGCGTTAACACTCCAATTTGGATGGGACCCAAACCTAGGGTCAGGATAGACCAGGGAACAATAGCAATGAAGAGATGGTTACACACTCCTCAACAGCTCCTGATCAGAGGCCTTACTGCCAGATCTAGTTTATCGTCATACCCAGGAATATACTACTATTCCTCTAATACAAGGCTCAAGAGCCACTCAATTTAAATAGTTATTGAATGACATTGTAAAGGAGGGAGGTATCTGTTCAACTTGTACAACGAGAATATTTTGAGGTCCCTAGATGCTATGCCAGGATTTGTTATTGGAGGCCACAACTTGAACAACATAAGGTATGCAGATGATACAGTGCTGATTGCAGAAATAGAAAGGAAACTACAAGACCTCCTACAGAAGGTAGCTGTGGTGAGTGACAAAAAAGGACTATAAATAAACTTTAAGAAAACTGAATGCATGGTCATCAGCAAAAAGAGCAACAAAAAATGCCAAATACAATGGGGGGGATACTAGAATCAAGTAAGTACAAAAATTTAAATACCTAGGAAGTGTTCTAACAGGAGATGGAAAGTGCAACAAAGAGATCCGAAGGCGAATTAGCATGACAAAGGACGCGTTCTAGAAGCTGAGTAAAGTACAAAGACACAGAAAAATTTCACTAAAAAACAAAGAAAAGAGTGCTCGATTGCTATGTGATGTCAGTTCTTCAATACGGCAGTGAATGCTGGACAATATCATCGCAAATGAGGAAAAAACTTGAAACAACTTAAATGTGGTTGTACAGAAGGATGCTGCGGATATCATGGACCGAGCATGTGAACAATGACGAGGTGTTGGAAAGATTAGCAATAAAAAGAAAATTAATAGTGAGCATCAGGAAAAGACAACTGAAGTTCCTGGGACATGCAATGAGGAAAGACGGCTTGGAGAACCTGATACTGACAGGCCAGATAGAAGGAAAAAGAGACAGAGGAAGGCATCGGAAAATATATTTGAAGGGCCTGATCAGGTGGATAACGGAACGGGGGTTGCGAGTTGTGAAGAAGAAGAAGAAGAAGAAGAAGAAGAAGAAGAAGAAGAAGAAGGAAGGAGAAGAAGAAGGAGGAGGAGGAGGAGGAGGAGAAGAAGAAGAAGAAGAAGAAGAAGAAGAAGAAGAAGAAGAAGAAGAAGAATATGGGCTTAAAGAGACCAAGACAGTAGTTGTCAGGGACACATTATCTCGGAAGTGCGTTTCACAAAGGAACAGTTCTGAGGAAGAAACTGAGTGAAAATTCCTTTTTATCAGAGGAACACGGAGGGGGTAGTGAGGATGGTTTGGCGCGGTGAACACAGCATAGCGGGCCTTAGCTGGGAAGGTCCGTGCTGATGGCACTATAGAATGCACGCGGTCTGAACAACTGCCATCGATATAGTATCGAAAGGTTGATAATGTTTCGTTTGTGAGATAAAGGTTGTAGGGTGAAGAATAATTCCTCACCCACAAGACCTCGCAAATTATTCTGAACTCTGTCGATGTTGGACAGTGAGCATATGGCACCACCAGCCAAAATATGATATCACTCCTCCATTCTTGGTCTGATTTGACTCTTGTAAAGATAGACCATGGCAACAAGAATTGGGTATTTTTTTTTGAAGCGATACGTCGTCGTTCTGCGGCCATGGCCGAGATAGAACTCACCACACCCCTCCAGCATTCCCTGAGCATTTGGAACCCTGGTGCAGTTTATAGTGAAATTCATAATCTTGTCAAATAGCTGAATACTTGATGCTTCACCATGGCTACCAAGGGTGTTTTTATTGTGACACCAACACTAGATGGGTTGCCTCCAGGCCCCAGCCCGTTATTTAACCCATACCTGGAGGGTACCAGTGCTTAAATGAATACAGAGTACTCAACTGAAATTCGAACTCGGCTCACCGATTTATCTTTCCAAGCCGACATCCACTGCACCACAACGCACATCCGTCACTGAACCCTTACAGCGCCTGGACTTCCCCAAGCGGTCACCCATCTAAGTACTAACCAGGCTCACGTTGCTTAACTTCGGTGATCGGACGAGAGCTGATGTATTCAACGCGATATGCCGTAAGCGATACAAGGAACCGATCGTTCTTCTAGCATCTTTTTTAATGGCACGAATATAGGCGTTCAATTTACAATTTACTAGCAACCCTTTGGATAAGGATTTTAAAAAATCAATTTATTCCCTTTCTTCAATTATCTTTGGGTTTTTCCCAAAAGATAAAATTCGACCTTAACCTATTTAGTGTAACAAGAGAGGTGAAACCTGGCAGTGATTGTCCCCCTTCGACTGGAGATTCAAAGTCTTGGCAATGATCGAGTAAGAGAGAACAGATACTTCAATTTAATCCCAAACGTAGCCCAGAATCTAGGAAAATATTATCTACTAGCAGTATAGCCCGGCGTTACTCGGGTGTAATGAAAGCTTTCAAACTAATCCATAGTCCTAGAGCTCAGGCTCTTTGGACGTTGGCACGAAAGACTAAAAAGCAATAGTTGTTTCCAGTTAAAGCGAAACCGTAGACTGAAAGAAAAATGAATGGATGTAAGTCAAATTTTGATTTCCTGGTATCGATATCAAATAAGTTTTTTTCATCGTAAACTGAATTTTGAAGGCTAAATAAGTCTTCTGAGTAAATGCTATCATAGCTGAGACTAAGAACTACAATTATACCTACTTAAAGCCAAACCCGAAGCAAAAACTAAAATAAAAGGGCTGAAAAAATACAGACATACAGACAGTTAAATAGACACACACAAACAACTTGCCTTTTATATATATATATATTATCGATTTTCTGCACTATTGTAAGAACTGCAACCTTGAAACTTCTGAATATCGTTTCTTATGTCTTTGCCTATGAATGTATCAAATTTGATTAAAATCGGACCACTCCTTCTATAACCAGATTTTTTCGATTTTCGATATTTATCAGGGGTACCTCGACACAAAACCTAGCTAAGAACACTCGCAGACGCTTATAGTACAACTGTGTAAATTTTCAAGAAAATCGGTTCAGCCGTTTCGGAGTCTATAGGTAACGGACACACACACACACACACACACACACACACACACACACACACACACACACACACACAAAGTTCCATTTATAAATAAGTTTAGATTTAAATACTGCTGTTCTATTTGCTTGAACCGCCGACTGTGACGCTTTTTTCTTGGGACCAGAGTATAGTGTCTGTAACATCTCTTGACCATTTGAACTGGTGTTAGGCTTTCATTCCGATAAAATATACATGATACGATTAATCAGAAAACTTAGTAAAAAGCTGGAGAGACGAAGAATGAGAAAAAGTTGGGGAGGAGAAGTAGAGGTATGAAAAGTAAAGAAAGAAAGAAAGAAAGAAAGAAAGAAAGAAAGTGTGAGGAAGACAAAAAGAGGACACTTGCTGGTTAGATATCTTCGCTATGGCGCCTAGACATTTTTAATCTAACCGCAGTACTCGACTGATGACGTGGTCTCATCAATTTACAGGTAAGCTGGCTTGATAGGAACGTAAGTTCTATGCTAAGACTTCCTCTTCTTGCAATTCTCGCTTGTGGAACTACCTTCTGGCTCTGTGCTTTCCAGTCAAATCTGCAAAAATTTAAATGCAATGTCAATCTACTGTCCTCCTGATTACTCTTTTCTCTTGCCACTCATTATTAATGTTTTTATTCATAATTTTTCCACTTCTAGTAGCCCTTTCTGTCTCAGTGGTATGAATGAAAAAATATACGTTGTTGAGTGTGTATCTGTGTCAATTCGTAATTTAAAAAGCCATCCTACCAAAAATTGTTCACTTGAACTATTTTACGACCTTCTTCACTCACTTTCCCACCGTCGTACGGATGCCACCCTGTGTCTTTTCTATAATTACTTTTATAGTAATTCTTCGGATGAGCCCTTCTCCTTGGTCCCTATAATATACTGGCAACGAGGTCCCACCAATTTACAGTAAATCTAACGAGATGTAACCGTAAGTTATGAGCTAACAGTTTCTATTCTCGCATTTCTCGTTTGTGGAACTCCCTTCCAGCTCCATCCTTTCAAGCTAATTTCAATCTGCAAAAATTTAAATGCAATGTCAATCGCTATCTACTGTCCTACAGATTTCACTTTTCTCTCCCCGCTCATTATTAATGTTTCTGTTCCTAATTCTTCCACACCCAGTAACCCCCACCTTGTGTCTTAGTGGCTTTACTACCTTGATACCGACTTTAAAATAAAAAAGTTAAAGCACAATTTATCGTTCGATCATCGACGTTAGCGTCGAGCCTAATCAGTACTTAGATAATTAATTTAATTAAATACACCGTCCCACACCATCCTATAGATTCTTTCCTTTCTCTCCACCTTTGCAACTGTCATCACACCTGTATTCCCATCCTTCTCTTGCTCCTTTCTAACTGGTTCGTCCTTCTCCTCACTCTCCTCTAATCTTTTTCTCTTATGTAGCCCCCTGCACATCAGTGCCTTGCTCGGGGTGATATGATTAAAAAAAAAAATTCTAAAATTTAATTCGAATTTTAACAAATTTAAATAATATTTTAATCTTTCTTTTTTTTTATTTTAGTTAGTTCACCCCAAGCAAAATATCAATAAGACGCCAGAGATAATGGGAGTGAAAAAGAATGAGAAGTTTTTAGAAGGCACCGGAAACTCAATCATAAACGAAAAAACAAGGGATAAACCTATAAACATCTACACCTCTTGAAAAAAAAAAAATACAACAGGGAGGAGTTTAAACCGGGCGAAAGACGAACTTATCTACCTCTTGAAAAAAAAGTAAATAAATAGTAAATAAAAGTGTTAGGTTCAAGCGGAGACGTTAGAAATATAGAGTTGAAGTAAACTTTATAAGAAACAGGATACCCAACTCGAATGAAGAAACAATGGATAAACCTCTAGACTTGATCAAATAACCGGGGAAGAGCGCACTCAGGACGACAGGTATCTGGCCTTTTTTTTTCTTTGTTAATTTAAAACTAATTTAAGTGTTTTATGGTTGAGAAAAGAGCTTTCTGAGAGCTTGTCGAGTGTGAAAGGCCAACATAATTTATGTCTTTCCACAATCAGTCCACGACAACGCACGATGATCAGTGAAGAAATGAATAACAAATAAAGGTCATTCGAAAAGAATGCTTTCTAAAGATTCGTATTTATTTGCAGTTTCATTTTATATATATATATAAAACCTCTTTTTAACTCACATTAAGTAATTTGCTGTATAAATTGCATACCATTTCTTTATTCACATAAACTAACGTCTACACTAATTCTCCTCGCCTCGTCAGATTGTCCACCTTTTTGCAACGCTTATTAGATTTATTTAAGACCCGAGATGAAAAAAAAAAAAAAAAAAGAAAGGCGTGAAAAATTATGGTATATTAAAATTCTTTGAGCGAAAAAGATTTTTAAAATTCCAGTAGAAAATAGTTACGCTTTCCTTTTTCATATATGAAATCAAGACATGTTTGTAGAACATTTAGATAAAAACATGGACGGGAAACGAAGATTGGATGGAATAAGGGAAAGGTTAAGAAGATACAGGAAAAGAGAATCAGTACAGAACAGAAGATAATTTTGATATTGAAACAAAGAACTGAATACTAAACTGTTAGGTAATATCTAAATCTAAACTTATTTATAAATGAAACTGTGTGTGTGTGTGTGTGTGTGTGTGTGTGTGTGTGTGTGTGTGTCCGTTACCTATAGACTCCGAAACGGATGAACCGATTTTCTTGAAAATTTACACAGTTGTACTATAAGCGTCTGCGAGTGTTCTTAGCTAGGATTTGTGTCGAGGTACCCCCGATAAATATCGAAAATCGATAATCGAAAAAATCGGGTTATAGAAGGAGTGTTCAGATTTTAATCAAATTTGATGCACTCATAGACAAAGACATAAGAAACGATATTCAGATGCTTCAAGGTTGCAGTTCTTAGAATAGTGCAGAAAATCGATTATATATATATATAAGGCAAGATGTTTGTGTGTGTGTGTGTGTGTGTGTGTGTGTGTGTGTGTGAGTGTGTGTGTGTGTGTGCCTGTCTGTCTGTGTGTCTGTCTGTCTGTGTGTCCGTTATACAAATCCACAATTTTTATCCGATTCTCACCAAACTTCACACAAATATTCTTTAGGCTGAGCTCCAGGACCATGGATTAGTTTTAAAGCTTTCATTACACCCGAGCAACGCCGGGCTATACTGCTAGTTAGTTGTATTATATGGCAATCGAAGCAGGACAGTTTTGAGATTTGAAACAAGACTGAGATGTGGTGGGTAATTACCGCCCACCACGACGTTTTCAGTGGCCCGCGAAATCATTCGGGTAATAATCTTTAAATCTAACATTTTCTTTAACTTATCACGGCATATTTTAGTGCTGATAAATTTCCATATTTAAAGAGTTTTGTTGGGGATATGTTTTCTATTTTTAGGTCCACATACAGTACTGGCCATAATTATTAGGACGCCATGTATTTCATACTATTTTTAGTATTCATTGGCAAGTGGATAATTCTAAATGAAAAAAGAATGAAAAGATTTTAGAAGTAACCAAAAACCCAATCCTAAACTGGAAACAAGTGATAAACCTCCACTCGTGTTCAAAAGAGTGTCAACGGGATAATAGATGAACTTTGAAAAACGTACAAAAGAACCCAGTCAGTTAAGTGCCATACGTGATACACGCTTGGGCGATCATGTCTCGAAAGAGACATAACTGACTGGGCAGACGATTATCCCTCAGTAGGTTGCCATTGCTTTCTGCGGTAGATTGGTTGACGACTAAGGCTATAGAACATAATCTGTCCTATTATTTGACTCATAACTAGATGGGGGAAGTGATGTACTATATTATTATGTAGTAATTAGTGGGGGATCAGTTTATTACTTCAAAACAATAGGGAATCGATCCCCCTCTTTATGCCCAGTAGAAGTCTTAATCATGTTTCCAGCTCTTATATTCAGTCAGTCAGTTAAGTGCCATACGTGATACACGCTTGGGCGATCATGTCTCGAAAGAGACATGACTGACTGGGCAAACGATTATCCCGCAGTAGGTTGCCATTGCTTTCTGCGGTAGATTGGTTGCCGAGTTCGAATTCCAGTTGAATTCCTCGCATTCACTTACGCGCAAATATCCCTGAGAAAGGCATTAATCTGTATCTTACCTCCAGTTATGGGTTAAATAACACGACAGATTGGGTTCTATCCATGTATTTTTATTGTTTTCTTTCCTTTATAACGTTTTCTTTTGAATAAATTCACTCACAATTAGTAACACCCTTGCGTCCTCTCGTTCCCTGGAGTGAATTGATTATTTCAAAGAAAACATGGCGTATTCTTCATTGTATATTGCTTTGAAGATCAATCCTTATATTTGTTCTACTTATCTGGCTTTCTAAAATGGCGACAGATGTTTGCTACTCACGGTTTACTGAAGCAGAAATCTGCCTTGAAATTACATTAAAATTTCAGCGAATGATAAAACTGATCAGTCGAACGGCAATTCAGAAAATAGATAAAATCTGTTTCTATTATGAAAATTGTGTATCAAAATATTTCAAATCTGGTCCACATTAAATGAGCATAAATGTTAATCAAAATAAAAACATAATAATAAATAGCAAACATAGACGTCTGTGCCCACAAAAATATGTCAAAAAGACGGTTTTTCCCATAAAACCGCAGTTATTTTAAATACCATCACTCCATCAGCAATATTGTTTTAAAAAGCGAAGATTACGATTGTAATAAAACCTAAATATGTCAAATTTTATTATACAAATGTTTCTTTTTTTAATCATTTTTGAGATAATATTTTATATATATTTTTCTCGTGACCTATATATATATATATATATATATATATATATGAAATGATTTGTGTGAACATTATTTTTGATTAAATTTTTTCAAATTGTCGGTTATTTATAACCAAGTTTTGTTAATCTTTGTTAATTTCCGTAATATATTTCAGTAATGAATTAGAGCACTCTATAAACTGGCGTTTGATACATCATACGCTAAAAGTCTGCCTCCTTCTACCGAGCGCCCATTGCTCAGAGGTAGAATCGCCGACTGACGCCAATTCGGTCGGCTTTCAATCCTGGGTAAAAAGCAATCAGATGTCTAACCGGACTGATGAGCTGTGATACAGCGAAACATATCTGTCTGCGGATGAATATATATAGATACACTATATACATATATATATAATGTATCGAGGCAGCAGATAATTTTCTAAATATATATTGTTAAATTAAAAATGGAAAAGATATAACATTGAGTATAGTTAAAAAAAAAAAACAACAACAACAAAAAGCCAATCCATATAACGGTGCTGATGTCTGGAGATTGTGGTATGAGGATAAGTTAGCCATTTTGTTATTTCCTGAATCAAAAAAACTTACTGAATGAAAGATCAAATGGAATGTCTAGATGTAATTACAACAATAAATATATATTAGGTTCATATAAACATGGATGAAAGTGTTTTAAGATCCTTAAGTAACTTTGAAAATGTTCGGTAGTTTAAAAATTCCAGTCGCAGGTTAGTAAAAATGTTCATGTTTGTTCGTTTGAAAAAGGGAAAACCAGTTATTATAAATCGCCTGACGATACCGAAAGGTTGAAACCCAGGTTGCAAAAATACCTCATTTCCATATATATATATATATATATATATATATATATATATATATATATATATATATTTTAAAAAAAGATTAATTCAAAGAATTGAATAGCCATTTCGATATGAAGATCCCCACGGGGGATAACACATCACCTCAGCAACAGAAAAATCCTATAGCCCAGAGGTAGAATCGCCGACTGTCGCCAATTCGGTCGGGTTTCAATCCTGGGTTAAAAAGCAATCGGAGTCTAACCGTACTGATGAGCTGTGATACAGCGAAACAGATCTGTCTGGGGATGACTATTTACGCTCTCACACCCTGATTGACAACTCTGGAAGAATGGTAGACTTTGAAAAAGCAGTAGCTACTCTGGCATGTACGCATCGATCATTTAGTAATGAATTAGAGCACTCTGGCTATTGGGCGTGTATAATGATAATATACGCGCTAAAATGTCTGCCTTCTTCTACCTATAGTCCAGAGGTAGAATCGCCGACTGACGCCAATTCGGTTGGGTTTCAATCCTGGGTTAAAAGCAATCGGAGTCTAACCATACTGATGAGCTGTGATACAGCGAAACAGATCTGTCTGCGGACGAGTATATATATATATATATATATATATATATATATATATATATATTCTAAACATATATTGTTAAATATAACAAGCAATAAATGTCTGTTATTCTTAATCATGAGCCGTTCTAAACATCGTATTTTGGCTTTAATTTCAGGTGAAAATAAAGACAAAATACGATGTTTAGAACGGCTCATGATTAAACATAGTAGACATTCATTGTCTGTTATATTTAACAATATATATATATATATATATATATATATATATATATATATATAAACTTATTTATAAATGGAACTTTGTCTGTGTGTGAGGCTCTGTGTGTGTGTGTCCCCGTTACCTATAGACTCCGAAACGGCTGAACCGATTTTCTTAAAAATTTACACAGTTATACTATAAGCGTCTGCGAGTATTCTAAGCTAGGTTTTGTGTCGAGGTACCCCCGATAAATATCGAAAATCGGTAATCGAAAAAATCAGGTTATAGAAGAAGTGATCCGATTTTAATCAAATTTGATACACTCATAGACAAAGACATAAGAAACGATATTCAAAAGTTTCAAGGTTGCAAAAGTTTCAAGGTTGCAGATAATATATAAATATAAAAGGCAAGATGTTTGTGTGTGTGTCTGTTTATCTGTCTGTATGTCTGTATTTTTTCAGCCCTTTTATTTCAGTTTTTGCTTCGGGTTTGGCTCAAAGTAGGTATAATTGTAGTTCTTAGTCTCAGTCATGATACCACTTACTCAGAGGACTTCTTTAGCCTTCAAAATTCAGTTTACGACGAAAAAAACTTATTTGATACCGATACCAGGAAATCAAAATTTGACTTACATCCACTGATTTTTCTTTCAGTCTACGGTTTCGCTTTAACTGGGAACAAATGCATTTGTGGCAACCTTTCGTTTTAATTATATATCCGAAAGATTGCCACAAATCCATAAAAGGAAATTACAATAAAAAAAACAGTCATGGAATTTCGTCTTAGGTTCAATAGCGCCATTAAATCAGCAACAATTTCACTGTCGCTGCGCAGTTCAACCAACCGTTTTCATAGCACTAGATGGCATCAGATACGACGAGAAAGACGCAGATATTGAGATTTATTTTCAAAATATCATACATGTGTAATTAAGCAGGGCTTTGGGTTTAATCGCAGAATAAAATTCAAAATATAATAGTTAATATATATATAATGAATATTATCAATTTTATTGCTAATATTGTCTTCATTTTATTGTCTTTTTACTCCTCAAATTTTATTAACTGGCCTAGTAAATCTAGCTGTCCATGTACTAAACTCTTCCGTTACTTTCAACATATTAGGTTGTCCCAAAAGTTCGTAAACACTTGCAAAAAATTGAAATTTTACTCGCAAAACCAACAAAAGTTATTGTTCAAAATAAAGACCGTCATTTTCCAAGACGTTCTGCCATCGATCTGCAAGCTTTCGGATCTGGTCAAAGTACCATTCAGCCGGCTTCGAATCAAAGAATTCTTGACATGCTTCCTCGACTTCATCAAACGAGACGAATCGGCGGCCCTTCAAAAAGTGTTGCATTGAGCGGAAAATGCCGTAATCTGATGGAGCACAGTCAGGACTGTAGGCTGGATGTGGCAGAACCTCAACGCCGTCCAGCTTTTCAAACTTGTCTTTTGTCTTCCTGGCGGTGTGTGGCTTGGCATTGTCCTGCTGCATCAAAGCGCGCTTTCGGTTGATCAGAGCCGGGTACTTTTGCTTCAACTTTTCGTAGACTCGCTCAAGTTGCTGACAGTAAAGTTCGGCATTGATGGCACGACCATTCGGAACCAACTCAAAATGCACGATTCCTTCACAGTTCCACCAAACGCACATGACTTTCTTGCCGAATCGATCTTGTTTTGGAACCGACGGTGTCTCTTGCCCTTTCTGAACTCATCGCTTGTCTCGATTGTGCTGGATCAGATAAGACTCATTTCGCAAGTGTTTATGAACTTTTGGGACAACCTAATATAAATCTACAGCAACTCAGTTCTTAGAAACAAAACACCAGACTGACCGCACATTTTCTTCTTCTTCTATGTGCCCTGTCCTTTCAGGACGTAGGCGATCATGGCTATCTTTGGTGGCTCTTAGCTCGCTTTCTCTCGTTACATCATACAACCCTCGTTCTGTCATCCACCTGATCAGGTCC
Organism: Ascarosepion bandense; assembly: GCA_037127315.1. NCBI lineage: Eukaryota > Metazoa > Mollusca > Cephalopoda > Sepiida > Sepiidae > Ascarosepion > Ascarosepion bandense. Next base: position 1,107,198 of record JBBBDQ010000724.1, on the reverse strand, counting down.
TTCAAATATGTTAGCCGCTGCTTTCTTCTGTCTCTCTTTCCTTCTATCTGGCCTGTTAGTATCAGGTTCTCCAAGCCCTCCTTCCTCATTGCATGTCCCAGGAACTTTAGATATCTCTTCCTGATGCTCAGTAATAATTTCCTTTTTGTTTCCATTCTTTCCAAAACCTCATCATTGCTCACATGCTCGGTCCATAAAATCCGCAGTATCCTTCTGTAGAACCACATTTCAGTTGCTTCAAGTTTTTCCTTCATCTTTGATGATATTGTCCAGCATTCACTGTCATATTGAAGAACTGACATCACATAGCAATCCAGTACTCTTTTCTTTGTTTATCGCGAAATTTTCTTGTCTTTTAATACTTTACTCAGCTTCTGGAACGCGTCCTTCGCCATATCAATTCGCCTTTGGATCTCTGTGTTGCGCTTTCCGTCTTCTGTTAGAACAGTTCCCAGATATATTTTTACTTTAGTATAATTGATCCTGATGGATTTACTCTTGACTGTAACGATAACAGTTTTGGTTTAGCTTCTCGGGTGCCCTCTGTGTAACCATGTCTTTGACTTTTTTCTCTGATTCTTTCTGCCTTTTAAAATTTCTGTGGATTCCTTGTCAGGAGTTTCATTAAACAAAGTGCTTTGATAATTTTATGTGATTAATTCAGACTTACTTCGATTGCTTTGTAGCTTGTAGTATCCCGGTGCCTTCTCTACGGTCATGGAATTATTTTCCTTTTCTTAGACTGCTTACAATACAAAACTCGAGAACCCAGTTTACTCACGCCATTCAGGACATTGGAGATGATGGTCCTCCACAGATTCCTTTCATTTATTATTTGTAAATTGCCGTGTATTATTTCACGATGTTCAAGCGATTCACCATTGTATTCTCCAGCGTTTGTAATTTGTATTTTCCTTCTCTCAGACTGGTTTGCCAACTAAGACTAGATGATCAAGTTTACGAGTCTATTTAATCGATACGTTGGTTGAAAAAGAATTGTGTTCATGCCTTTCTTAGGGATATTTTATGTGAAAGTAAAATCCGTAGTGCAATGAATATCGGCTCAGAACGCGAAATTGGAGACCCGAGTTCGAATTCCAGTTGAATTCGTTGCATTCACTTAGCACAGATGCCCTTGGCAAAGTTGTGAATCAGTCGTTTATCCCTTCAACTCTGAGTTAAAATAGACAGATTAGATTCCATAGTCTTGGTTTGTAACCAGTCTACCTCATGTCTCTTTCGAGACATGATCACCCAAGCGTGTTTCACGTATGGCACTTAACTAACTGAACTTTACGTAGAATGTTCATTGTGGTGCAGTAGTTATCGACTGGGAATAACAAATCGGTAGAACCGTGTTCAAATTCTAGTTGAATTCCTTGTATTCACTTTCGCGCAAATACCCTTGGGAAAGGTAACAATCCGTCTCTTCTCCCTCCAGCGATGGGTTAAATGACCGGACAGCCGACTCTTCTCCCTCCAACGATGGGTTAAATGACCGGACAGCCATCTCTTCTCCATCCAGTTATGGGTTAAAGGTAAGGACAGATTGGTTTCTAAGCGTAGGTATTTCCAGTCTACCGCAGAAAGTAATGGCAACCTACTGCGAGAAAATCTTCTCAGTCAGTCATATCTTTTTCGTGATATGATCGGCCAATCTTGTATCACGTATGGCACTTAACTGACTTACTGAACGCAACTGACTGGCCCGAGATTTGAACTCGGGTTAATTTCACTTTTCCGACTGATATCTGTTACACTACCCGCACAGAAGGAAATAATTAAATGTTTGAGGTAAAGAAATACGTATAAGTTAAGAACATTGCTTTAGTCTAAAGCGAAATTAGAAATATTAAGAGATGTTTTTCTTTCTTTTTTTATCGTTGTAATTATTTGAGTTAGGCTCTTGATTTTTTTATTTCATTAAACTTATTTGATCTAAACTTATTTATAAATGGAACTTTGTCTGTGTGTGTGTGTGTGTGTGTGTGTGTGTGTGTGTGTGTGTGTGTGTGTGTGTGTGTGTGTGTGTGTGTGTGTGTCCGCTACCTATAGACTCCGAAACGGCTGAAACGATATTCTTGAAAATTTACACAGTTGTACTATAAGCGTCTGCGAGTGTTCTTAGTTAGGTTTTGTGTTGAGGTACCCCCGATAAATATCGAAAATCGATAATCGAAAAAATCGGGTTCTAGAAAATGTGGTCCGATTTTAATCAAACTTCATACACTCATAGACTAAGATATAAGAAACGATATTCAGAAGTTTCAAGGTTGCAGTTCTTACAATAGTGCAGAAAATCGATAATATATATATATATATATATATATATTGTTTCTGATGAAAGGCCGAGGTCGGTCTGAAATATCAAATATAATAATAGAAATAAATAAATACTGTCAAAAAATTACATTTTTAAACTTACAACTTTTTAGTAGTTTTTCCTATACATATTAAGACAATATACGTGGATCATCACTATGTTATATATATATATATATATATATATATATATATATATATATATAAGGCAAGATATTTGTGCGTGTGTCTGTTTATCTGTCTGTATGTCCTTTATACAAATCCACAATTTTTATCCGATTCTCACTAAACTTCACACAAATATTCTTTAGGCTGAGTCTGAGCTCCAGGACCATGGATTAGTTTTAAATAAACATTACACCCGAGCAACGCCGGGCTACACTGCTAGTATTTAACAAAAGATCGAATTTCAATCTTTATCTTAATTTTTATTGCATTTTAATTGCATTTTAATAGGTGTAACTACGCACTTTGAGAACAATGTGTCATTTTTATAAAATTGACATTATGTGTTTGGATCATTTTTAACAAATAAAAAATTTCGTTCATTTTTATCAAATAAAAAAGAACGAAGCACATAATATTAATTTTATTGTATTAACCTTTGTTCTACTCTCAAGAAAATTAACTGGAAATTTTCTGATATAGAAATCACCAATATACAAAAAGCGGAAATTTATGTCATTGAAGAGTTGGTCAACAAGTTTAAATTCTATCATTGTCGCTTTGACTCTTCCTTATTTAATATTATTTCCCTTCTATAAAAATTAATATCGCAATAATAATGAAATTAATGATTGATTTAAAAAAAAATAAACTAAGAAGCGTTGATAGATTTTAAAGTTTAAAGTAAAGATTCTTATATCAAACTGTTATAAAGATAGATGTAAGCCAGGGTTCTGCAACTCATTCGACCCCGCGGGCCGGATCGTGTTATAATGACGGGTCGCGGGCCGGACGAAGGCTATTAATGAAAAATTTAGGAAAATTACATATACAGACTTCTGTCAACCTAAATATTTAAAACCACAATGAAAATATGCAGTGAGAAATCAGAAAAACAAAAAAAAAATCTAAAATTAAAAAACAATTAACAAAAATTACTTTACCTCAAGAAACATCAAAATACTTCTAAGTGAAAAAAATCAACCGAAGTGAAATGGATGAAATTATGACGTGTAGGTTTGAAACTGTTATTGAAAATTGTACCACAAACGAACCACACACACACACATCAAACAAAAACGAAACACATATACCCATACATACAAGTACAAATAGTTGCAAACATATACACTTACGTATGATAAGATAGGAACATTGCCCATTGAAAGATTCCAGCAACTTACATAGGGTAGGTGGCAGGGGTAAGCGATGTGGGTTCGCTGTTGGAGGAATGAAACAAAAAACTGACTGAGAAAACATTGTCCCTTTGAAGGTTTCCCCGCCTAATGTCTGTCGCTGATCCGTCGGTCAAATCGGTTCTCAGTTTTTGTTTTATGTTTATTTTTTTTTACGCAGAAATAGAGGTGATTAGGTTTTGATCGTGTTTTTGCTGTCATATTATTCAAATTCGGTTGGGTGGATCAGAGGAAGATAAATGCAGGCTTTTTGTTGAATTCGAAAGCCTCGTCTCTCATGTTAAAAATAAAGTCATTGGTAATCTGGCTCGCGGGCCAGTCAAAATGCCTTATATAGATAAGCAATCATTTGCACAAGTAAATCAATAAGTCTTTTGCCTAATCAGAAAAAAAAGAATATTTTTCACAAAAATAATTGTTTTCAACATAATCTCCTTCCATAATAAAAAAAAAATACGATGAGGAATATCAATCTGATAAATCGAGCATTATACAGCAAAAACTTTAGATAATATTCAATTTCAGATGTCAAACTAAGAACTTCCTGAGGCCTAAATTGAGACAATCGGCTAAAGGAAAATTCTACCTCTGACTCGAGCCAACAAGAAAAAACCTACCTTCGTTAATATAGATAATTAAAATCCTGGCCGAAATGGTAAAAGTACACTTTGGATCTAAAAGTTATTTTCTTAATGCTAACAAGGATGCAGGTTCGATTCCTGTCAGGGATAGCATTCTTTTTTTTTTTTTTTTTTTTAGCAGGACTATTCAATCTAAGCCGGTCGTTAATAATTTCACTATTTAATAAATTAAAAAAGACAAGGATTGCAACTCAAGAACGAGAACCCACTAAAAATAACGTTTGGAGTAAGGATATATATATATATATATATATATATATATATATATATATATATATATATATATATAATCATATCACCCCGAGCAAGGCGGTAACGCCACTGATGTGCAGGGGGCTACGTAAGAGTGAAAAGATTGAAAAAGAGAAAGCCTGAAACCACATCCTAAACAGGGAACAAGGGATGAGCCTCTTCACTTGTTCAATAGACGTGGGTGGTGTGTGAACCGGGTGATAGTTTAGTCTATCTACTGCAATATATATATATATATATATATATATATATATATATATATATATATATGAGATCATAACTATTTTCGTGTCGAAAAACCTTCCACGTATCTACGAAGAAGGGAAAAAAAACGGATTTAAAAAAAGAAAAAGCTAAGTACATGAACATCAGTCAAAAGGGTTCGGACCGAGTCAGCACGTAGCCCAAAGAAAAAACCCCGACACGAGTAATCAACTAACAAAAAGCGCTCAATACTTAGGTAGAGCGGAATAAGTAAAGAATACCTAGTGAGCCAGACAGACCTACCTAGGTTTCATCTAAACGGATCGTCAGGGAAAGCTATATAGTGAGAGAAAGAAAAGGGAAAAAGGGAGAAAACTTAAGGATGAAAGGCAACATTTATTTTTATACCAAAAATGTAATCTAAACACAATCTCATTCTGTATTAATCGGTGATCAATATTAATTAAACAGTCACAAAAGTTTATTCGCCTGAAGAGAGTCAACTTTAGAGTCGAAACACGTGTAGCGTTACAAATACCATTATGGACACTTAATATATCATACAAAAAGCAAGTCATATAAATAATGATAATAACACCAATAATAATACACTTTAAACAAAACGTTCATGGCTACTCGCACTTTTTATTCTATATACTAATTTCTCTCATTGAAACAACCCTATTTCTGTTTATATATATATGTGTGTGTGTGTGTGTGTGTGTGTGTGTGTGTGTGTGTGTGTGTGTGTGTGTGTGTGTGTGTGTGTGTGCATAGTATTATTATTATTCAGGTGTTAATAAAACAGTGCTCAATGTATGAACAGAGCCGTATTATATATATATTAATAAATATATATATTATTATCCTACGTCTTTGGTACACGACTCGGAGTTTCATGCGTTATGCAATCATCAGGTGCATATTTGAAACTGACGGTTTAACAGATTTGAATTTAAGTTCACTCCATTTTCATTGGAATTAAATCTTATAAAGTTAAGTTAATGCTTTTTTAATAACAAGATTAAAAATTGAAATTTTAAACTTAAAATTAAATTTAAAATAATAGAATTCAGGGAGAAGAAATTAAAGGGGCGTAAATCATGAATCTTGAAAATTTAAATATTCAAATATTACATGTACATCAAAAATGTAGGGAAAATTAAAATTTTTAAATTTTAGATTTTAAATAAAAATAAAAATAACTTAAAAGAAAATAAAAGAAAATGTGAAGAAAAATTAAAAGATAAAATTTAGAATTAAGAATTAAAATATAAAGAAGCAAAAACAAAAAGGGATTAATTCATAATTTTTAAAAATAATATTGTGGGTGGGGAGAAAGAAAGAAAGAAAGAAATAGTGCAGAAAATCGATAATATATATATATATTATCGATTTTCTCATTTGTAAGAACTGCAATCTTGAAACTTCTGAATATCGTTTCCTATGTCTTTGTCTATGAGTGTATAAAATTTGATTAAAATCGAACCACTTCTTTTATAACCTGATTTTTTCGATTATCGATTTTCGATATTTATCGGGGGTACATCGACACAAAACCTAACTGAGAACACTCGCAGACGCTTATAGTACAACAGTGTGAATTTTCAAGAAAATCGGTTCAGCCGTTTCGGAGTCTATAGGTAACGGACACACACACACACACACACACAAAGTTCCATTTATAAATAAGTTTAGATTTTTGTAAAATTTTGTATAAATTGCTTCGGCTGTATTCTTCCACTGGTTCATGCCTAAGGCATTCTTAGTTAATGTGGAAGCTCTTTCAAGGATAATTTTGCTATGTAGTTTTTTGAAGGGTTTAATAATCTATATTGTGGGCTGTTAATGAAATTGTCTTTATAGCCTTTGTGATTCTTTTTTTTTTTTTTTCTTGCTTTCTTCCCCACGCAATATTATTTTAACAATCATGAATTAAACCCCTTTTTATTTTTCATCCTTATATTTTTAATTCTTAATTCTTAATTTTACCTCTTAATTTTTCTTTTCTTTTCTTTTCTTTTACTTTATCTTATTTTTATTTCTATTTAAAATTTAAAATTTTAAAATTTTAATTGTTCCTACATTTTTGATGTACATGTAATATTTGAATATTTAAATTTTCAAGACTCATGATTTACGCCCCTTGTATCTTCTCCCTGCATTTGGATATTTTTAATTTTTATTTTTATTTTAAAATTAAATCTTAAATTTTTATCCACATGTAACCGAGAATATTTAAATTTTTAATTTTGTCATTAAAAAAGCTGTAACTTAACTTTATAAGATTTAATTCCAATGAACATCGAGTGAACGTAAATTCAAATCGAAATATGCACCTGATGATTGCATAATGCATGAAACTCTGATTCGTGCCCTAGACGTGGGATAATATGTATATTTATTAATATATATATATATATATATATATATATATATATATATATATCCGTGTGAGTAAGGTAAGAAGAAAAAATGTTTTTACAACGTCCAAAACATTAATTTAAAACAAGAGTGCTCGATATATAATATATAGAGCTGTGAATATTTATTATAAATTATATTTTAGAACATGTACATAATTTTTTTTATATATATCCACTACAAAGGTACATTTGTTTCGGCATTGAAACTACAATGTCTCTTCAGGTGGTGTGGACAGGAATGGAAAGCCCCTTTTCTTATATTTTCCTATATATTGATCTTATAGCTCTTCAGACGCAGATTTTGGGTCTGACGGGCAGTAAGATCAGCGGCGAAATACGTATTACCCATGAATTTTTTTTCTAAAATGTATTACTCTGTTAAATTAAAATAAATAAATTTAACATTGAGTTCTTCTTTCTATCGGAATTTGACTGAATTATACCAAGCATTCTACGTTGTATATATATATATATACTATATAATGTGTGTGTATGTGTGTATAAAATAGAGTATATATAAAAACATAGGAAAAACAATTTTAAACCGGCAATGGAACAAAACAGAGAAGAAGTAGATAAAACAATAATTAACAACCTTCATTAATAATTGTTCAAATTGTACAAATTAAAAATTGCTACCTAATTCGACATTATACACAGACACACACATATACACATAGAATATATATATATATATATATATATATATATATATATATATAAAGGGAGAGAGAGGGAGAAAGTGAGAGGAGAAAAAATAAACATGCTATCGAATGAAGCAACAAATATTAATTTTACACAACAAAATATTTTAAACAATTATCTGTGACAATGCCCTTAATTCTGAGATTATTATGAATCTTACAGATCGAACATTAAACAGCGAAAATATTAGATGACAAATCCGTTCATAATAACTTTATAGTTATTGGTTTCACTCCACCTTGTAAATATGAATGTATTTTAGGGACTTACCGTTTCAAGCCTTTTTTAGGAATTTTTCTTAATCCAGAAAATGTAATTTCGTTTCTTTTTTTTTAATTTTTCTCTCTTTTTTTTTTTTTACTTCAAATGTAAAATAAATTCCTTGGAATGGAAATTCTGACTTTCTATTAAGTCCTCTGTCTTTGGTCGTTACAGATTTAAAAAAAAAAAAAAACGTAGGCGAAATTAGTATTAAACAGAACTGTGTATGACTTACAAAATCCAACCAAAAGTTGCGCCAACAATATAGAGTACTGTTGATTAATAACTCATTTTATACCTATATGTGCCCCGTACACAGCTTAAAACATTCTGCTTTTAATATATATTTATTTAACATTTACGGTCGTTATTTCAACTTAATAATCCTTAACATTTTGTTGAATACCATCTCTTCTCTCTCTCGTTTATGAAACACATCAAAATTCCCGCCTGCACTTCTTCCTTCCTATCCTTTTTCCTTCTTTCGTTCTTTCCGCCATGTTCCTTATGCTGACCGCATCCTCAAACGATTAAAAGAATAAAGCTTTTTCTTCTGCTTTTTTTTCTTCTTCTTTTAATAGTAGGATGTATAGTTTTTTAATCAAATGGGTGGCATTTCCTATGCACAGTCAAAAGCGGTCGCCTATGAGTCATATTTGACGACGGCCGTCCGTCACCCTGGCTTTCATCTCGATCCTTGTTTGGTCTGATTTACTATCATCCGATTTTTGCTAATACGGACATACAAATGTCAATGTGATATGTAAAAGGTTTGCACAAGTGAATCAGACGAATTTTCGACTGATATTTCAAAAAAGGATGCATGACTTACAAATCAGGAGCAGTCTGTGCATTTTGAAAAAAAAAAAAGGACACTTTTTCGTCCTTTATTTTTTTTAAGGGTGAATGCCGTAGAGCAATAGTGTGCAAACTCATCACGCCAATGAGTAAGATCAGTGAAGTTTGATTATTACGGGTTATCTTACTATTATATGTTAGAAGAAAAAGCCTAAGTAGATAAGTCGCTAACAGGTTATGTTTTCAATGATAAAAAGAAAACCTTTATCTTGATGGATTTGAACCTCCACCAATAACTATATATATAAATATATATATATATATATATATATATATATATATATATATATATATAATAACTAAATAGACTCTGTAAGTATTTAGGTTGTAAATTTATACTAAGATAAACCTTTAAAAAAACCATTAACAAACAGAACCTAATTCCGTTACAATCCGATGCACTGAGGCGTCGGATGAATGGGGAGAAAAAAAGAAATCCACGGAATAAGAACAAAACATTCAATACTCCGCAGTAAAGAAAAAAAACCCAAACGGAACCAACCACAAGAAAAAGTGCTCGATACAAAGTACAAAAGATATACAAAAGTAGAGCCAAGACACACAAAAAATCTCAAGCGAGCCAAAACCTACCGCGGTTTCACCCTACGGATTGTCAGGGCCCTGACGATCCGTAGGGTGAAACCGCGGTAGGTTTTGGCTCGCTTGAGATTTTTTGTGTATATATATATATATATATATATATATATATATATATATATATCAACGCACACTTCTGAGAAAAACGCTCGTTGATAAAACATACATGCTCAAACAAGAAAATAATAAACAGAAACTAAAAATCCTCGAAGCAATCTACATTAAACAATTTAAACCTGGTTTGAATACAATCAATTTTGATATTTCCAATAACGTGCTCAAATGCCTGTAATCAGATCAGGGACCACAACGCCACTATTTTGTCACTGTCTTCGGCCATCCGCCACGGTAGGGATGGACTTATATTTTCAATTTAATTCTCTTTATTGTTAATAGCTTAAATGTTCTATGTTTACTGTGTGTTAATATTTACTCTTTGATAATGGCTTATGTGAGCCGAAAGCTTAGACCCGATAAAAAAATCAACAATTACTGTCATTTTTTGTTGTCTTTCAACAATATCGCCATCAAGTATATCAGACGGTATGAACGGATCCTACACAAAATTAATAGACAGAACTTGTCTATATTATTCAATGAAACCTGCATTAATATATATATATATATATATATATATATATATATATATAAATATATATATATATTATTCAGATATATATATATATATATATATATATATATATATATATATATATTTATTCAGATACTTTAATCCAAGCGGAAAAAGCAGGAAGGTAAATTCAAAAAAACCGATCCTAATTAATATTAAAATTTTATTTTAATATTAAAAAATGATACAGGAAGAGAGCTCCATGTAATAAAATATTACAGAGCAAATATAAATTAAAATAGGATTAATTCAAGGATGTTGAATGACCATTTCGATATGAAATCCCCACAGGGGATAACACATCACCTCAGCAACAAAAAAATCCTTTCTGATTTTTTTTGTTGCTGAGGTGATGTGTTATCCCCTGTGGGGATTTCATATCGAAATGGTCATTCAACATCCTTGAATTAATCCTATTTAATTTATATATATATATATATATATATAGGAAAAACTACTAAAAAAAAAAAGTTCTAAGTTAAAAATGTATTTTTTTACAGTATTTATTTATTTCTATTATTATATATATATATATATATATATATATATATATATATATATATATATATATAGTATATCGAGGCAGCAAGTAATTTTCTAAACATATGCTATTAAATATAAGAGACAATGAATATCTATTATGTTTAATCATGAGCCGTTCTAAACGTCGTATTTTTGCTTTAATTTCAGTTGAAAATAAAGAAAAAATTCTCCAACATTTGGATAATTATTTATTGGTTTTCTTCTAAGCTTTCGGCTCTCATGAGCCATCTTCAGAGAGGTTGTTCAAACTGAAATATCATAAAATCCACCATCACCGACGATTTTATTTTGTGTTGACATAAAACTTCGCTTGGCAACGGCAACAGTTACCAAAAATAATAAACGCAGTTCTTAAGTTTGCGATGCGGTTTTATGACGTCACACCGCGTGAGAGCTCGAAATGTTATCAGAACCATATATTTAAATGCAATGTAATGTGTTATGACCAGATTAAACGTTTAAATCTGGTCATATCTGTGATAACCATACACTTATCTCTAATCTGACAACCTGTCAACACATTTGAGATACAGCGGATAGGGCAAAAAGTTCAACTATATGATTAAGAAATAGTCTTATTCTAAATTTCACTCTATAAATCAAAACTACTTGTGTAAATCAAATTAATTTAACATTAAATTCATTAATTTTCCAAAAATAATGCCTCACAGATTCATATTTTATTTTTGAAAGGTTTTCAAAACCAAGAATTAACTTTTGTTTACAAATGTGCCGATTGCTTAAAAATGGCCGAATAATTGAAAGGCTAAAAAATAATTAAAAATTTTAGATTCCACTCAATATAATTTCTCTTTGAAATACACCAGATTATTTTGCTTACTTGAAATAGTAAATTTAATCATTCAGCTTTCAATTAAAACTAAAATAAAATGTTCAAGTAAACTTTTTTATTTTTAAAAATTCAATTTAAAAATAAAAATTTTGAATTAAAATTAAACCCAATAATTTTAAAGATATCTATCTATCTATCTATCTATCTATCTATCTATCTATCTATCTATCTATCTATCTGTGTGTGTGTGTGTGGTGTGTGTGTGTGGTGTGTGTGTGTGTGTGTGTGTGTGTGTGTGCGTGTGTGTGTGTCTCACAGACTAGTGAGAACATCATAACGATGTCCTCACGAAACTTAGAAGTCGGCATGAACCTGCTCAGTTAAAGTGACAATGTCCTTGTGCTTATCAGCGCTCTGTCTGCATCCCGATATCAAGCACTTTACGATAAAAAAAAACTGTTTGCCAAAATATATTTTATCAGTAAAACCACTAAAAAACAACAACTTCGACGCTGAACATTATCACAATTAAACAAAAAATATATATATAATGATAATATACACGCTAAAAAGTCTGCCTCCTTCTACCGAGCGCACATAGCTCAGAGGTAGAATCGCTGACTGACGCTAATTCGATCGGGTTTCAATCGTGGGTAAAAAGCAATCGGATGTTTAACGTACTGATGAGCTGTGATACAGCGAAACAGATCTTTCTGCGGATGACCATATATATATATATATATATATATATATATATATATATATACGAGGTGAAAATAACTCCGACATATACCTCCCAGAAATAACACTCTCTTAATTGTAATTAGATTATATCATTGCTAATAATGTATTTCCATTATGTGGGAGATATTTCTGCCTCACCCTGTATAAGCACTTGATGACTTGCTTAAAATTTGTGCAATGCTTTCAAAGCCTTCATCTTGATATGAAACGGAAGGGAAAAGGAAATACCATAGAACTTCCAGTAGTTTCTAATACAAATATATATATATATATATATATATATATATATTCAGCACTTCCTTTCGTACTTTATAATAAGCGACGCTTGCCTTTTTATAGGCATATATAATTCCATCAATACAAACGTTATTGTAATCAAATGAAGTCCTCTTACTGGGCAAACGCGTTACACAGAATATTTACAATTGGTCATTCTGTTACCTAATATCGTTCTGATATATAGACATTTAAATGCATATATCATATTCTTCCATATATATATATATATATATATATATATATATATATATATATATTTGATGGTCGTCACTTTTCCACTGAAGACGACAATCTCTCCTTACTTATAAAAAGATTTGTTTGATTATTAAGAACAAAAGGATGTATAGGCTTTCTTCTAGATATGCTAGTGTAAATGTTGCAATGAATTGCCTTTCCTAGACATGCTTATAAAAAAAACAATTTCATCATCACAGACATTTACCATAGACCCACAGACACCCAACAATACCTCCATTTCAAGAGTCACCATTTCAAGAGTCACCACCCTAAAAGTTGTCTAAAACTTATCTCATACTCCCTAGGAAAAACTCTACAAATATGAGGATACCCCATACCACTAATAAAGAAGGGTTTCCAACTGGCAGAAGAAATACCATTAGAATCTCTGCGGAATTTAAAAAAAAAAAAGAAAAAGAAGAAAACATTCTAGCATACGTTTCCACACATAACAAAAGCAACCCAGAATTATTTACAAAGATCAAAACACACATATAATTCAGTCAGTCAGTTAAGTGCCATAGGTGTACACGCTTGGGCGATCATGTCTCGAAAGAAACATGACTGACTGGGCAGAAGATTATCCTGCAGTAGGTTGCCATTGCTTTCTGCGGTAGACTGGTTGCCGACCAAGGCTATAGAACCCAATCTGTCTTGTTATTTAACCCATAACTGGAGGGAAGAGACGGAGGAATACCTTTCCCAAGAGTATTTGCGCTTAAGTGAATTCAAGGAATTCAACTGGAATTCGAACTCGGCTCTTCGATTTCTCGTTCCGAGCTGATATCCACTGCGCCACAACACACATATGAAAAATAAAGGAAATCTTAAAAAGAACTAAAATAACTAAAAGCAAACGTAAAACCAAAAATATAAATAAAGGTTCTAACCTCATCAAAATTTGGGCAACACACAACACGTGGGGGGGGGGGGGGGTCAGAAAATGCAACAAAATGATGTGAGGTATGCAACATAATAAGAGAAGGAAACAATTTCAAGGTCGAAAACACATCTACAGTCGAAATAAAACCAAATCTGACCTGCAACTTCTAAAAACGTAATTTATGCTCTAAAATTCGATGAATGCGCAAAAATATACGTGGGGGAGACACAGGGCCTAAATAAAAGAGTAGCCCTGCACAGAAGTAACATTAAATTAGCCAATAACAGGAAATTATACGTCACCCAACTTTTACATGAATGCTGTGTAGGTAAATTCAGAGTAATGTCCATCTACCAAAATGCAGATTATAACACACTCATGATTCAGGAAGAAATATTTATAAAAAAAAAATACAAGTCTTCCCTTAAGAAAACCGCATGAAAAATCTAAGACACACACAGACACACGAAATTCAAACGTGAAAAACATCCCCCCACACACACTAAATTGAAATAGTATCCCAAAAACAACAAAAATAACTAGATGACTCGTACAGTAGAATTGAATCAAAATCGCTGAAAATGATTTCGAAGTATAAAGACATAATCGAATTTCGCAAGTCAGTGAAAAAAAAATTATAGCCAACGAAAGGTGACGGGAGAGATTTAACGTGCGGGTGTAAAAAAAACAAACAAAAAAAACACGCATCTGAACTTTCTAACCTGCTCACCACTTGACCTATCTATTTATACACGATACCTTGGCCATCAGAAAAGCAAACGGATCTCGATATGGGAAGTCACAAGTTTATTCGCCTGAAGAGAATCAACTTAAGACTCAAAACGCTTGTAGCGACACATATACCATTATGGACACTTAATATATCACACAAAAAGCAAGTAATATTAATAATAACAATAGCAACAATAAATTTACACATTAAACAAAACTTTCACGGCTTCTCACATCTTTTCTTCTATACCAATTTCTCTTGTTGGAACAACCACTATTTCTTCCCCCTACCATTTCAAGACTAAATTTCAACTTCCAACTCTCGATTCAGTTTCGGAGTAGGGGTTTTCAAAAAATCTAAAAATAAAAATAGACATAAATTTCTGTCTGCTTTCTTATTAATCCCACCCCTTTAATTTTCCGTGATGAATATTTTTTTAACTTCCGCCGGTAAAATATCTTTGTTCATTTTTTCATTTGGTTTTTTGTAATATAAATTTGTTTCACGTAGAAATTTCTCGTAGACATTTCTCGTAGAAATGTCCATACAACGAATTTGAACATCAGGATTTGTTTTATTTTATAATTGGCTCTGTAATTTGAATATAAATTGCATTGAGCCTTCCACCTTGATCAGTTTTAATATTAATGTAATTAATATTAATTAGGATCAGGTTTTTGGGATTTACCTTTCTGCTTCTCCTTTTGGATTAAAGTTATATATAGTAAAAACTACTAAAATGTTGTTAGTTTAAAAATGTTTTTAACAGTATTTATTTATTTCTATTATTCTGTCAAAAAAATACACTTTTAAACTTACAACTTTTTAGTAGTTTTTCCTATACATATTAAGACAGTATACGTGGATCATCATTATGCTATATATATATATGCAATTTTTTATATATATTATATTATTTATATATTATATACGCGCAGTGCTAATTTGAAAGCGCCAATATCAGTGAAAGAGCTTACACTGGGTCACAAACTAACACCTATCTAACTGAATAGATAGATAGATAGATAGATAGATAGATAGATAGATAGATAGATAGATAGATAGATAGATAGATAGATAAAGAACAGACTGAGAAAGATATGAATAAAAGAGATAGTAAATTTTCTAAGCATCGCTTAGATGTGGCACAAGGCCTAAAGTATAAGCACCCAGTGAGGATCGAACACACGACTCAGTTATAACAGGTTATAGCGAGACATGCTTGTTAACCATTACACCACGTCGACCTGCCCAGATAAATAGACAAATATGAACAGAAAGAGATAGATAGATAATAAGCAGAATGAGATAGATAGATAGATAGATAGATAGATAGATAGATAGATAGATAGATAGATATGAAAAGGCTGAGATAGATAGATAGATAGATAGATAGATAGATAGATAGATAGATAGATAGATAGACAGACAGCACCTAGACGAACCTACCTAGGTTTCACCTAAATGGATCGTCAGGGAAAGCTGTTAGATGATTACTCGTGTCGGGGTTTTTTCCTTGGGTTTCGTGCTGATCTCGGTCCAAACACTTTTGACTGACGTTCATGTACTAAGCTCGTTCTTGTTTTAAGACCATTTTTCCTTCCGTCGAAAGTGTTCGAGGAAGGTTTTCAACACGAGTATAATTATAATCTCGTTTATATATATAAATATATATATTCGCTCTCTCTCTCTCTCTCTCTCTCTCTCTCTCCATGTATATATATATATATATATATATATATACCAGGAAATCAAAATTTGACTTACATCCATTCATTTTTCTTTCAGTCTACGGTTTCGCTTTAACTAGAAACAACTATTGCTTTTTAGTCTTTCGTGCCAACGTCCAAAGAGTCTGAGCTCCAGGGCCATGGATTAGTTTTAAAGCTTTCATTACACCCGAGCAACGCCGGGCTATACTGCTAGTCATAAAATATATGCATAGAGAGAAGAGTAAAAAGAGAAACAGCTTTATGGAAAGAAAGCAATATATAGTTAGAGAGACTGATTGATTGAGTTGTTTATTTAACAGCACATCAACTCCTTATGGTCCATTTAATGCCGAAATTTGTCTTTTGTAGAGCTGTAAAGTTATAAAAATATGATATATGTTGTTCTGTTATTGAGTACAGGGTGGATGACACCCGGCTTTTGTGTATATACCTGTTTGTCTGGACATAATTACAAGAGGCGGTGATATGTGTGTTTTCTGTTGTAGTTTTGTTAAAGATATATTTTAAAATACAGTTTGACTTCTTTAAAAAGATTGTAGGATATTATATGGATTAATTTCATGAAAGAATTTTTTCGTGTTGCTTGATGGTTGGTTGATTTTGTTTAGCGGTATATCTATCTTTATGGGTTATTTAATGATTAAATCTAAATATTTTGAACAAGTTTTATGGCTTAAACTAAATATATTAAGAACACAGTTCTGTGCCTTCAACTACAGATAAAATGGATTGGGGTCATTTTACTATAAATATTTATTCTTGGTTGGTTGATTTCGTATATCGGTATATCAACATCTCTATGGGTTAGTTAATGCCAAGATCTAAATATTTTGAACACAGTCTTATGGTTTCGATTAAATATATTTTGAACGAAGTTCTGTGCCTTCAACCACAAATGTATTGGGGGTCATTTTACTATAAATATTTATTCTTAGTTGGTTGATTTCGTATAACGGTATATCAACATCTCTATGGGTTAGTTAATGCTGAAATCTAAATATCTTAAACATAGTCTTCGATTAAATATATTTTGAACGAAGTTCTGTGCCTTCAACCGCAAATATAATGTATTAGTGGTCATTTTACTATAAATATGTATTCTTGGTTGGTTGATTTTGTTTAGCGGTATATCAACATCTCTATGGGTTATTTAATGCCGAAATCTAAATATTTTGAATACACTTATATGACTTCACCTAAATATATTTTGAACGCAGTTGTATGCCTTTAGCTACAGATAAAATGTATTGAGGGTCATTTTACTATAAATATGTATTGTCGGTTGCTTAATTTTGTTTAGAGGTATATCAACATCTATATGGGTTAGTTAATGCCGAAATCTAAATATTTTGAACGCAGTCTTATGGCCTCGATTAAATATATTTTGAACGAAGTTCTGTAATTTCAACCACAAATCATATGTATTGTTGGTTCTTTTGCTAGAAAAATGCATTGTTGGACATTTTATTATAAATATGTATTGTTGATTGGTTGATGTTGTTTAGCGGCATATCAACCTCTACGGATTATTTAATGCTAAAATATAAATATTTTGGACCCAATTTTATTGCTTCAGCTAAATATATTTTGAAGGTAAATTTATGCCTTAGACTGAAAATAATATTTTTGTTGGTAATTTCACCACAGATTTGTATTTTTGGTAAGAAAATTATATATTGCTGGTATTTTTACTAGTAAAATGTATTTTTATACTTGCAAAGTGTTTTGTTCTTGTTTTAGAGGGGTCCATTATTTGCCCATGGCTTGGGCCATAACAGGTGCTACCAACCTGGGTCAGGGTGAACATGGGAGCAACATCAATAAAGAAGTTGGGTCACGCACCTCAGAACCTCCAGTCTTCTTGCAGAAATGTGTATATCGATAGAGATAAATAAAGAGAGATGTTTATAGAGAAAGAAGAAAAATGTAAGAGTGATATTTATAGAGAGCGAAAGAGAGAGTTATTTATAGAAAGACTAGCAGTATAGCCCGACGTTGCTCGGGTGTAATGAAAGCTTTAAAACTAATCCATGGTCCTGGAGCTCAGACTCTTTGGACGTTGGCACGAAAGACTAAAAAGCAATAGTTGTTTCCAGTTAAAGCGAAACCGTAGACTGAAAGAAAAATGAATGGAGGCAAGTAAAAATTTGATTTCCTGGTATCGATAAGTTTTTTTCATCGTAAACTGAATTTTGAAGGCTAAATAAGTCCTCTGAGTAAATGGTATCATGGCTGAGACTAAAAACTACAATTATACCTACTTGAAACCAAACCCGAACCAAAAACTAAAATAAAAGGGCTGAAAAAATGCAGACATACAGGCAGATAAACAGACACACACACAAACATCTTGCCTATATATATATATATATATATATAATCGATTTTCTGCACTATTGTAAGAACTGCAACCTTGAAACTTCTGAATATCGTTTCTTATGTCTTTGTCTATGAGTGTATCAAATTTGATTAAAATCGGACTACTCCTTCTATAACCCGATTTTTCCGATTATCGATATTTATCTGGGGTACCTCGACACAAAACCTAGCTAAGAACACTCGCAGACGCTTATAGTACAACTGTGTAAATTTTCAAGAAAATTGGTTCAGCCGTTTCGGAGTCTATAGATAAAGGACACACAAACACAGAGACGAAGTTCCATTTAGAAATAAGTTTAGATATATCTAAGTAAATAATTATTTTTCTACTTTTTTCCTATTCACACACAGAAAAAATAACGTATAAAGTGTTTTTCAAATGTTCAGAGATTAAACAACGCGCATAAATGTTTGCTCAAGCCCATCACCTATATCGTGCATTGCTCTCTCTGCCTGTCCCGTGAGTGTCAGATTCTCCAAGCCCTCCTTCCTTATTACATGTCCTAGAAACTTCAACTATCTTTTCTTGAAGTATACATTTTCTTTTCGTTTCCAGTCTCTCCAAAACCTCGTCGTTGCTCATACGTTCGGTCCAACGAAATTTTCCTGTCTTTTAATACTCTGCTTAGTTTTTGGAATGCATTTTTGGCCATGCCAGTACACCTTCGGATCTCAGTGTGTCTATCTTTCCGTCCTCTGTTAAAATACTTCCCATACTTCTGCACCTGCTTGATTTTAGTCTCAACCTGTAGTTGACATTTTGGGCTCCACTTTTTACTGATGACCAGGCATTCAGTTTTCTTGTAGTTTATATTTAGTCCTTTCTTTCCGCTTTCTTTAGCTGCCTTCTGTAGGACTTGTAGTTTCCATTCCGCGTCTTCTTTGATTTTAGTATTCCCGGCCTGTAGTTGGCATTTTGGGTTCCTCTTTTTACTGATGACTATGCATTCAGTTTTCTTGTAGTTTATATGTAGTCCTTTCTTTCCGCTTTCTTTAACTACTTCCTGTAGGACTTGTAGTTTCCATTCCGTGTCTTCTTTGATTTTAATATTCCCGGCCTGTAGTTTGCATTTTGGGTTCCTCTTTTTACTGATGACTATGCATTCAGTTTTCTTGTAGTTTATATTTAGTCCTTTCTTTCCTCTTTCTTTAGCTGCCTTCTGTAGAATGTCTTATAGTTTCTTTTATGTGTCTAAATAAGTTCTTTTTTTTTAATTAAAAGATAATATCCTTTTTGTGGACAAAGAATTTCGGTAAATTTGATAGAATCTCTTCATAGACACAGAACCGGTTTCTTTTTTAAAAGTTTTTTTTTCTATAGATGAAATCTTAAATGAAACTGTGCTTGCCTTTATCTCAATTATATACACTGATATCTGTTGTGTTCATTCTAAACCGACCTTGCGATACACACGATTTGTATAAACAATTCATTTATAAACAACCGTTATCAAATTTGATTAAATCTTAAGCAACACAACTCCTGACGTAAGTGTGTTTTCAACAACTCAACAAAATAAAAAATATAAAGCTAAACAAAAAAAAAAAACTTTCTAAAGATATTATTTTCCACCCTATTCAAGAATCCTACTAATTCATTCACTTTCTCACCGACGTGACGTGGCTTCCCTCTGTCTTTTCTACAAGTATTTTAATCGAAACTGCTCTGATGAGCTTTCTTTCCCTGGCACGTGTATTTACTCGCGCTACTAGATTGGCATTTAGGTCCCACCCTTTTACCGTAGAAATAATTAAGTGTAACAATCTCTTCTACTCTTACAGTTTCTTTTCTCGCACTTCCTTTTTTGTGGAACTCACTTTCGTTTCCTTGCTTCCTTGATAGCCACAATCTCCAAAAGTTTAAATGCAACGTCAATTGTCATTTTTCATCTAACTGATTCCCATCCACCTCTTATCTTTTCTTCGACATCACCTGTGCCGTTTTTATTCTTTGACTGTAAACACCTGTGCATCAGTTGCATTCTTGCCTTGCTTGGGGTGAAATGATTATAAAGAAATTAATTACACTGAAATATTTTTATTTTCTATTTATTCAACCAAAGTAATCTAACAAAAATAGACAACCATTACTTAGTACTTAAGTACTAATTCTTCGACAGAAATGAAGGCTGCTGCTTTGACTTTAAAACACACCGCAAACCAATAAGACAGAAGCAGAGAGGTTCGCCTATCGCCCGGTTCAGACTCCTTCCCGATCTTTTGAACAGGGGTATAGGTTTACCCCTTGCTTTCTGCTTGGGTTTCTGGTTCCTTCTAAACTCTTTTCGATCTCTTCCACTCCCAGTAACCTTTTTCGCTTCAACCAGCTGAAAAGTGGCTTTTTCGCTTCAACCAGTTCAGTAGATACTGTCTCAGGTGAAACAATAAAATCTGTCAAATATTTTAAATATCTAGGAAGCAAGATAAATTCTACTGGAAAGGATGTGAAAACTCGCATAGCCTTGAATAAAATGGATGTTGGTTGGTTTGTTTTTATGACATACCAACCTCGGCGGGTCATTTATTGCCAACTAAATTTTATTTATTGCTGGTAATACCTTTTTCTTTCAACAATTTATTGTTGTTTTTATATAAGTTTTTGGATCTAGTAATACTTTTTTCTTTTCGAGTATCAAGATTCATTGGGATTTTTTAAGGGCAGGGTCCCCAAGTCCTACCCTGTTATTTAACCCATAACAGGAGGGAAGGGACGGAATAATACATTTCCCAAGGGTACCAGTGCTTAAGTAAATGCAGGGTATTCAACTGGAATTCGAACTCGGCTCACCGATTTCTCTTTCCGAGCCGATATCCACTGCACCACAACGCACTTCCGTCACTAAACGCTTACAGCACCTGGTATTCCCAAGCGGTTACTCATCTAAGTACTGATCAGGCTCAACGTTGCTTAACTTCGGTGATCGAGCGAGAACCGGTGTATTCAACGTGATATGGCCGTAAGCACGCACATCTGTCACTAAACGCTGACATCACCTGGTATTCCCAAGCGGTCAGCCATCTAAGTACTGACCAGGTTCAACGTTGCTTAACTTCGGTGATCGAGAACCGGTGTATTCAACGTGATATGGCCGTAAGTCAAAATGGATGTAATCTGGAAATCTGATCTACCCGACAACCTCAATCGGAGCTTCTTTCGAGCCACTGTAAGAGCGGTATGAATGCACGGTGCCACTGCTTGGACGTTAACTAAAACTCTTGCTTGATGGAACCTACACTCAAATGTTGTGAGTTTATTTAATATATCTTGGCGATAACATCCAACCAAATCACAGCTTTTTGGATGCATCCCTGATAGTTCTACGAACGTAGAATGCTGTCTGCGGAACATTGCTGGTGAGCAAAACAAGAACTCGCAAAAGAATACTGTTCTGGACACCTAGTCGCGGTTAAAGACGAGTTGGTAGACTAGCAACCACCTACATTGACCATTGATATGCCACCCTAGTGACCTTCCGCCTTTGATGCATGATGTTTGGTGGGCTAGACTCATGAATATCCGAGCGAACTCTACCGAATAATGATAAGTTCCCTTGCGTCTTAGGAGTATTATCGCTTTTCTTGGAGTGAATTGATTTTTTTTAGAATTCTCATCTACAACATGGCTGAAAGTTTCCAAACATGGTCATCTACTGAGGCTTATTTGTTTCTTCGACACCCACAGGTTCAATTACGCTGACTGCATCTTACGTACACTACCGGCCATAATTATTAGGCCACCACGGTTTTTTTTTTAAATTATGTATTTTATACTATTTTTAGAATTTATTGCCAAGTGGATAATTCTAAATGAAAATAGAATGGTTCTTTTGTTATTGTTACTTTGCAAAATTTTACAAGACAAATAGTGACAATTTACACATCGCACCCCGTAGATTCACTATATATATGTATATCTATATATGTACACTACCGGCCATAATTATTAGGCAACCCCAGTTTTTTTTAAAGAAATGGTGTGTTTCATACTATTTTTAGAATTTATTGCCAAGTGGATAATTCTAAATGAAAATAGAATGGTTCTTTTGTTATTGTTACTTTGTAAAATTTTACAAGGCAGCCAGGAAGCCTTTGCTTCGGCTAGTCAATAATAAGAGACTAGCATAGGGAAGAGAGCACAAAAACTGGACACCAGAACAGTTCGTTTGATGCACATGTTATTGTGCAGTATTAACAAAAGAACCATTTTATTTTCATTTAGAATTATCCACTTGGCAATAAATACTAAAAAATAGTATGAAATACATCATTTTTTTAAAACTGGGGTTGTCTAATAATTATGGCCGGTAGTGTACATTTCAAGTATGTCTTCCGTAATGGCCACATACGGTTTTCCTTCTTCTGTGCTGGTTTTCAATAGAGGCTAGAACGCCCTATTATTTAAATCATTGCTAGGATAAAAGAGATGGGTTCATGCATTTTTCAGAGGTTTTTGTGTGAAATTGAATGTATAATGATCGCGGTAGAAATTCAAAAGCGGTGAGCCGATTTCTCGGTCCGAACTTGTAACTATTACACCAGTGACACATCCGGATTACTGGTCAAAGTTGTTTATTAAAAATGTAAACAAAATGTTTAACACAATGTGTGCACTAGATTGTTATTTTGCGTCATCCAAAATATGCAAGACAATGTCACCGAACAGGATAGACAATAAGAAGTTAAGAAAGTTGATCTGAAAGGAAAGACAACCATTTACAGAGTAAAACGTCAACCATTTTTAGTGACCCATTAATTTTATCACTTTTAATTAAGTCCAATGTTGGACCTCAAGGTTTAAAAAATGACAGATTAATTCGGATTATTTTACCCCGCACATCTAACCTCTACATATTTATTTAGCTGGAGTTCGATAAAGCAGTAATACACCTGATAAAAAGGGAGAATTATTTTTATACTATCAGTATAGCCCGGCGTTGCTCGGCTGTAATGAAAGCTTTAAAACTAATCCATGGTCCTGGAGCTCAAACTCTTTGGACGTTGACACGAAAAACTAAAATGCAATAGTTGTTTCCAGTAAAAGCGAAACCGTAGACTGAAAGAAAAATGAATGGATGTAAGTCAAATTTTGATTTCCTGGTATCGATATCAAATAAGTTTTTGTCGTCGTAAACTGAATTTTGAAAGCTAAATAAGTCCTCTGAGTAAATGGTATCATGGCTGAGACTAAGAACTACAATTATACCTACTTAGAGCGAAACTCCGAAGCAAAAATTAAAATAAAAGGGCTGAAAAAATAGAGACATACAGGCAGATAAACAGACACACACACAAACATCTTGCCTTATACATATATTATCGATTTTCTGGACTGTTGTAAGAACTGCAACCTTGAAAGTTCTGAATATCTGAGTCTGAGTTCCAGGACCATGGATTAGTTTTAAAGCTTTCATTACACCCGAGCAACGCCGGGCTATACTGTTAGTAATAAATATTTGATTGCTGTAAAAATTAAGAATGCGAGCAAAATTATCCATGTCAGGAAAATATTTGGTTATTTGAAACCAGCTTAGCCAAGGTCAGATAATATGGGCCTTGGAATTATGTAAAGAATTTATCGGGATATAACATAATCGCTTATATAAGAGGCAGAAATTAGTAGTCGTAAGCAGTCGGTCGAGAGTTGAGATTTTAACCCAGATCAAGTAAGACACAGGGAAAACCGCGGATAAGCGCGGCCTCTGGCCCCTCGATGCGCGGGTGTTGTCACTTTCGAACGTACCTTTTTACCCTACGACATGTTATCTGATGAGCAAATAAATGATATGTTGTCTATATCTGTTTATATATACGTATTACAGTTGTCATTTTATTAAGTGAGAATATTGTCATTATATCAGCGTGAAAAAAGGCAAGAGATTTTTTTTATAATCTTTTCACTCCAAGCAAGGTAATTTTACTTCCACTGTTGCGCACAAGGTGACATAGGGGAAAGTGATGAGAAAGAGGAGTATGTTATAGGGGATGTCAGGAGGAGGGTAACAGACGGATAAAATTACCGGTGTAATGGGGTGGGCTGGGTGAAGAAAAGAGCTTGAGAGAAAGGATGCGAGTTAGTGAGATAGGAGATGTCTATTGATTTAAATTCCTGGAGATTGTAGCTGTCAAGGAAGCAAGTATATATATATATATGTGTGTGTATATAATTTAACCCCAAGCAAGACGGTTTTACTGATACTGTTTCGCAGGGGTTACATAGGGGAAAGTGATGAGAAAGTGGGATTAGTTATAGGAAATGTCAGGTGGAGAGTAATAGACGGATGAAAAAACCGATATAAAGGGGGTGGAGTGGATGGTAAAAAGAGCTTGAGAGAGAGGATGCGAGTTAGTGAGATAGGAGATGTCTATTGACCTTACATTTAAATTCTTGTAGATTGTAGCTGTCGGGGAAGCAAGTATACAGAAGGAAATTCCACAGGCAGGAAGTGCGAGAAAAGAAGCTGTTAGAGTAGAAATTTCGGTTACATTTTATCGGTTTCACTGTAAAATGGTGGGACCTAGTTGCTAATCTAGTAGCTCGTGTAAATTCATACCTAGGGGGCACTAGTGATCTAAGTTCCTTGGAGCAGAAGCCGTGAAAGTATTTGTAGAAGAGACACAGGGAAGCCATGTTATGCTGGTGAGAGAGCGACTGCAGCCGAGCTGACAAGTCTGGATCGATCACATTACAGATTCTCCGTTGGATTTTTTCAAGAACCCCGAGGTGAATAGCAGGAGCACCCGACCACATGTGGCAGCAGTATTCAATACGCGGATGGTAGATTTATACATGTGCAAAATGGACTCAGATAGGAAAACTTCCTGGTCCTACACAGAGAACTGACTTTCTTAGCAGCGGATTTGGCTATGGATTTTATAAAGTCATTCCACTTGAGGTTTGTTGTGAGAGTTAACCCGAGGAGGTGCAGTGTTTTGCTTTCAGAGAGACTAGCCTGATCCGTGCTAATGGGGGGTACGAGCGATTGTTTATTTTGGAAGCATAAAAATTTACGAGCCATTTCTTACCCCAGTCCGCCACGGATTGGATGTCCTTCTCAAGCTCAGCAGCGAGGTAAGCTTTGTCAACCTCAGTAGATTTTTGATCGAGGCGAGAGTAAACGATGGAAAGATTTCATAAGAGAGAAGCTAACAAGCTTTGGGACACTGTCGTTGAATTAATAAACGTCGTTCCATCGAAGTGTATACAACATATATGTCGTTTTGGTTGTTGTTTAAATTTCGTCATCCTTGGCTCCAGGCTATAAAACACTTTGGTCAATATGGTTTGCAGTTTATATGTCGCTCTGGTATACGTCTTTGGTAAACCAAGTATATCGAATTGATGTACAACGGAAGTATGAAAAAAGGAACTATTCAACTAGAACGCACTATTACATCTAGCTGTTACAAGAGTAAAACGGTGGGACCTAATTGACAATCTAGTAGTACGCTTCAATTAATACGGTCGAGCCACAAAGGAGGAGAGCTCATGAGAACAGCCGTCAAGAAAATATTTATAGAAAAGACAGAGGGAAGCCACGTTCTGTTCCTGGGAAAATTACTGATGTCGAGATATCAGGTCAGGACCGATAATATTACAAAACCTTCAAGAAAATATTTATAGAAAAGACAGAGGGAAGCCACGTTCTGTTCCTGGGAAACTTACTGATGTCGAGATATCAGGTCAGGACGATAACATAATAAAACCTTCAAGAAAATATTTATAGAAAAGACAGAGGGAAGCCACGTTCTGTTCCTTGAAAAATTACTGATGTCGAGATATCAGGTCAGGACGATAACATAATAAAACCTTCAAGAAAATATTTATAGAAAAGACAGAGGGAAGCCACGTTCTGTTCCTGGGAAAATTACTGATGTCGAGATATCAGGTCAGGACGATAACATAATAAAACCTTCAAGAAAATATTTATAGAAAAGACAGAGGGAAGCCACGTTCTGTTCCTTGAAAAATTACTGATGTCGAGATATCAGGTCAGGACCGATAACATTACAAAACCATTGTTACCTTTAGATTATCGTTTTAGAGTTAGCATACTGAATGGGCGCCTTATCAGTTAAAAGTTTATCCAATGTTCACGAATCTCAGGACGCATAAGGACCGTACGTACACAACACGTACTACGGTAGCAGTGAATATGTCTAGGGCAATATAGACTGACAGTGACCACCCGTTTACAAGCTGTTTTCGAATTTGAAATTGTTCTTCTCCTAGACTGGTAACCATCCAAGGCTGGCGAATCCAGTCTACCACGCTGTTTAACATACCTAATAGACGGATTCGTTCCTTTCACAAGGGAAAGTGAAATAAGAAAAAGATAGATATTTCAAATATTATTTCTATGGAATTTTAACGATTCTTGCTAACAATTTAGAATTTAAGTTCACCTATTTTTACGTATACAGATCGATGAAAAATTAGCTACAGTAAACAATATAGCGGTATTATCAGTATTGTGATAGGAGTTCGAGGATTCATTTAATACTAGAATTCATTTAATTCATTAAAATCATTTTTAATATCTTTATTTTCGTAATTTTGATTAAACTACATTTATTTTTTATATAAATAATACTAATAAATAGTAGAGTGGTAATTTAAGGATGGCTGGTAATTTTAAATCATTTGAGAAGTCTGAAAGCAAATTTGAACTCAAATCCGTAGTGATAGCAAAAGAAAATCGCGCCTCTATTTTTCCCAAGAAGTCATGACAATTCACATATAGTAAAGCAAAGAGGCTGTGGAGAGTCTTGATTGTTTATGTCATTGAAGAGAGATGACATTTAAAAGAATAACATTATGACTGGCAGGATATTTTTCTTTTTTCTTAAAGTAACTGAGGTCACGGGATTTTCTTTTTTGTTGTTGCTGTTGTTGTTGTTTTATTTTGTTTTGTCTTACATCGGCTGACGAAATATCTTCCGAGAAATGTCTTTGTCTTGTGTGGGATACTTAGTTGATATTGTCCCGTAAATAGTCATGTTGTAATGAAAAAATTCCAATATTACCGCCTTGTTAACAGGTTCTGTCTTATCTGTTCACAAGTTGGCGATACGTGGACGATTTTAATGGTTTTATAAATAATACCTCATTCCAATTCATTTAGATTCGTTTAAAATACAAAGTATTTCGCTTATTGGAAACTAGCAGTATAGCCCGACGTTGCTCGGGTGTAATGAAAGCTTTAAAACTAATCCATGGTCCTGGAGCTCAGACTCTTTGGACATTGGCACGAAAGACAAAAAGCAATAGTTGTTTCCAGTTAAAGCGAAACCATAGACCGAAAGAAAAATGAATGGATTTAAGTCAAATTTTGATTTCCTGGTATCGATATCAAATTTTCTGCACTATTGTAAGAACTTCAATGTTGAAACTTCTGAATATCGTTTCTTATGTCTTTGTCTATGAGTGTATCAAATTTGATTAAAATCGGACCAATCCTTCTATAACCCGATTTTTTCGATATTTATCGGGTGGGGGGGGGGGGGACCTCGACACAAAACCTAGCTAAGAACACTCGCAGACGCTTATAGTACAACTGTGCAAATTTTCAAGAAAATCAGTTCAGCCGTTTCGGAGTCTATAGGTAACGGACACACACACACACACACACACACAAAGTTCCATTTATAAATAAGTTTAAATATTAAATTTCATCTATCAGCATGGAACTAAAACTAAAATAAAACCCTGAAATAAGATTATTTTTTGTTTTTAAAAAGTAATTTAAACCTAGATATCGCTTTTCTTTGAATATATATATATATATATATATCGCTTTTAGACATGTCAGATTAAATAAATTGCAAATATTGTGTCTGCTTATTTTTAATAAAATGCGTTTATACTCACGGATAATCTTCCGCGTATTATAATTGAAAGATGTCAGAAATGAGCTGTAACGTTGACAGATGTTATTATCTTTCATTTCTCAAGGTACCCAAATACTTTCAGTCACTTTCCGAGAACAACTTCAGGGGTGTGAGCTACAGCTCATTTCTGATATCTTTCAATTATAATACGCGAAAGATTATCCGTGAGTATAAACGCATTTTATTAAAAAAATAAGCAGACACAATGTTTGCAATTTATTTAATCTAACATGTCTAAAAGAAAATTTGCTACCTAAATGCACAAAAAAGAAAACTCAACACGTCATTTCAATTGGTTATAAATTATAATTCATTTCTATTATGGCAAAATTTTTTGTATCGAATGGAAGGAATATTATAAACTCTGATGAAATGAGCTAATTAAGCTCATTGAAATGAATTATAATTTATGACCAATTGAGATGACGTGTTGAGTTTTCCTTTATAAATATCATATTGCTCTGAATAACATCCATTGAGCTCTCTATATAAATATAACACTTAATATTTTTATATTAAGTTAATCTTGTTAGATTATCCCCACCGTTTACAGACAGGCTATATATATATATATGCAGACAAGTCTGTTTCACTGTTCACAGCTCCTCAGTGCAGCTAGATTAACCGCTTGCCTCAAGCCAAGATCGAAATGCGACTGATTTTACGCCAGACAGACATCTTATCACTGGACTGCATTCAAATTTATAATCTTATTTCTGAAAAAGCAGTAACTCAACTTTATAAGTTTAATTTTTATATAAAATTGAATTCCCATGAACATTGATTGAACTTAAATTCAAATTTCGTAAACTGTCCGTTTGTAATGTGCACCTGATGATTGCATAACGCATGAAACCTCTAGTCGTTCCATAGACGTAGGATAATATGTATATTTATTAATAAATATATAATACAGCACTGTTTTATTAACACCTGAATAATACTGTACATATATGCGCCCTCATATGCATAGTTATTAATTCAAGTCACTATATATATATATATATATATATATATATATATATATATATATATATATATATATAGTACTGTGCAAAAGTATTAGAACAAGAACCATTTTTTTTTTTTTTTGAGGCGTCAAAATAAAGTTTAAAATCACTCTTGTCCTAATACTTTTGCACACTAGTGTGCAAAAGTATTAGGGAAAGGGTGATTTTTTTCTAAAAAAAAAAAAACCCTCACTGAAATTCAAATACAGGGTGAAAAGCCAAGTAAATTGCTATTGATTATTTAAAACTAGGTGTAAAAGAAATGTATTAAAAAGAATTTATAATTAATTTTTCCTATTTTCTATTAAACAAGTTATTTTAAAACTACTCATTATTCTATTATCCTTGGATATGACTGACTTTTCTTATTCTCCCCCCCCTCTCGAATTGATAAATTTAATGTTACTTTGCAAGACACATTTTGGGAACAAATACAAGCTGCTTGGCAGGAGATACCATTAGATACATTGAAGAAGCTTCTGATGTCAATGCCTGACAGAATGAAGACTGTGATCAAAGCAAAAGGCTATTATACTAAATATTAAATTTATTTTGTAACAAGTATTTTTTCTTGTTAAAGCATTTGTTGAGTAAATCATATAAATTACTTTAATTAAATTGTTTATTTTCTGTCAATATGCCTCATAAAAGATAAAATAGTTCTTGTACTAATACTTTTGCACAGTAGTGTATATATTATTCAAATTTTTCTTCTAATTTTGAAAATTTTGAAAATCTATCACCTAAACAAACCATTCATTATCATCGAAATGAAGCACTCATTATCTCTCTCTCTCTCTCTATATATATATATATATATATATATATACATGCATATATAACCAAAATAAACCACTCATTATCTATCTATCTATCTATCTATCTATATATATATATATATATATATATATATATATATATATATATAGCCAAATAAAGCACTGATCATCTATCTATAGCAAAATAAACCACTCATAATCTATATATATATATATATATATATATATATATATATATTGTTTAATTTTGGTAATGTTTAGCGCCAGGGTTGTTGTTTCTTAAGTGACTTTACTGATAAAATGTATTTTGGCGAGCAGGTCCTTTATCGTAAAGTGCTCAATATCGGTGTGGAGATAGAGCGTTGATAAGTACAAAGGGTTTATCTCTTTAACTGAGCAGAGGCAGCCCTGACGATCTGTGTGCTTATAAATATATATATATATATATATATTCGTCATCCATAAAGCCTGTTTCGCTGTATCACAGCTCATCAGTGTGGCAAGACATCCACTTGCTTTTGGCCAGGATCGAAACTCGGTCGATTCGGTGTCAGTCGAAGTCGCTAAACCATAAGCGTATGGAATCAGAGAAGGGAAATTTTAGCGTGTTGTATATAAACGGTGTATGCACACGTCAGTCACCGAAAGAACACAATTTATTGCTGAGAGTAATGCATAAATTGCGGAAGTGGTAACTGTTATATATATATATATATATATATATATATATATATATATATATATATATGCTCTCAAACCCTGATTGAGCATTCTGGAAGAATGGTAGACTTTGAAAAACAGTAGCTACTCTGGCATTTACGCATCGTTCATTCAGCAATGAATTAGAACACTCTCAGCTATTGGGCATGTATAATGATAATATACACGGTAAAAAGTCTGCCTCCTTCTACCGAGAGCCCGTAGCTCAGAGGTAGAATCACCGACTGACGCCAATTCTGTCGGGTTTCAATCCTGGGTAAAAAGCAATCGGCTGTCTAACTGTACTGATGAGCTGTGATACAGCGAAACAGATCTGTCTGCGGATGACTATATATATATATATATAAAGTAGAAGTCTTGGTACTTGGTAGGGTAAATTCTACAGGAGATTTAATCCAAAGAAAACTCACTGTTAAAATTTAACAGAGTATTATAACCAAGAACAAAAGTTGGATGTTTTATAAACCCATTGCTAATATAATATTTCTTAAGTGTTGTTTTTTTTTTGTTTCTTTCTTTTTTACTTTACTTTTTCTGAATAATTTTGACCCATTCATTGTTGCATGAATTTGGTCTGATGAGCGGTCGATAAGAAAGGCACAAAATGTTATATTACTAATGGGTTCATAAAACATCCAACTTATGTTCTTTATTATATATATATCAGCATGCGGTGTAGATATAGAAGAATCCAAAGGAGTATCCTGTACATAGAGTGGTAGTATAACTCTCTAAAAGAGCTCTAAATATATATGTATATAAATACATATAGAGCAAATATAAGAAAAATTAAGGCAGGCACGTTATTTCATGGTAAATCGGAAGTTTAGGCCTATTTCAGGCGAACCATCAGCTACCGTCTTTATTGTACAAAAGATTTTACACGAATGAAATTCGCAAAGACCTAAAAAAACGAATAAAAATAAGGGTCGCCCCCTTAAAAGAGAAACTTTAAGAAAAAATACATAATTGCATCAGTTCGGCGAATACACACACATATTCATACATAAGCATATATATACGCAACATATGATCAAAGAGTACGCGTATATATATATAAAATCAAAGAGTACACGTATATATATATATATATATATATATATATATATATATATATATATATATGACTAATATATTATGCTCTCATTACGATTGAGCTCTCTGGAGAAGAAAATTTTAAAAACAAGTTTCCATTTCGGCTATAATGCGTGACTCTTCAGAAATGAATTGAGTTATTTCGGTGAGTGGCGTGGGTATACACTGCTTATATACAAGACGTTAAAATTTCCCTTCTCCGATGCCATGCGCCGATGGCTTAGGGAGTAGAGACTCTCGACTGACACAAAATCGGTTGAATTGTTAAATAAACAATTGTTAAATATAGATCAATTCTTAATAAACTGACATCGTTTCTTCAAATCATAATTTAACATATTTAAAAAGCAAAAAACAAGTACTTAAAAGACATTTTCAAAAAAGGCTGTTTTGTTTAAGAAAATAATATCGACCGGACAACTGGTTATTCAGCACAAAGCACATCTGTTAAAATGTGTAACAGAAGCTCGATTTTTTTTTCTACGTGCTAAACATCCGACTTAGATAATCCACGCCCTTAGAAAATATAATATTTTTTTTAACGAACGAATCTGTTGTTATGGAAAATCTTTTCTTAATCGTAGTTTCCCAGTCGATTAAAGACATTTTGATATTTACTGAATTTTGTTTGATTTTGATAAAAAAGATAAAAGAAAATTGCTTTATATATGAGAAGCGATGATACATTTTGTGGAGGTTGACTATGAAAAAGGGAGAAGCTGCAACATCTAAGTTTTATAGTCGTCTTTGATGTATGTATACAGTCAGTTGAGTGCCACACGTGATACACGTTTTGGGCGATCATGTCTCTTTCGAGACATGACTGACTGGGAAGAAGATTACCCCGTAGTACGTTGCCATTGCTTCCTGAGGTAGACTGGTTGCCAGCCAAGGCTATAGAACCCAATTTGTCCTGCCATTTAACTCATATCCGAAGAGAGAAGAGATAGATTATATTACATTATTATAGTAAGTATAATTAGTGGGGGGTCAGTTTATTACTTTATAACAATAGAAAACCGATTCCCCACTTTATGCCCAGTAGGAGTTTTAATTATGTTTCCAAATATTATATTCAGTCAGTGCCATACATGATACACGCTTTGGGCGATCATGTCTCGAAAGAGACATGACTGACTGGGCAGAAGATTACTCCGTAGTAGGTTGCCATTGCTTTCTGTGGTAGACTGGTTGCCGACCAATGCTATAGAACCCAATCTGTTCTATTATTTAACCCATAACTGGAGGGGAGAGACGGATTAATACCTTTTCCAAGAGTATTTGTGCGCAAGTGAATGCTAGGAATTCAACTAGAATTTGAACTCAACTCCCCGATTTCTCGTTCAGAGCCGATATCCACTGCACCACAAACGAGATATATTTATAGAAAGAAAGAAATAGAAAGATATATATTTAGAGAGAAAGATAGACAAAGAGAGAGATTTATAAAGAGAAAGAAAGGAAGACAAAGCGAGAGATGTTCATAGAGAGAAAGAAAGAAAGATTTAGAAGGAGAAAGACAAAGACAAAGAAAGAGAGGGAAAGGGGGATATTTATAGAGAGGGAAAAAAAGAAAAGAAATCGATATTTAGAGAGAAAGAAAGATAGATATATTTATAGCAGAGAAAACAAGAGAGATATTTATATGGAGACAAAGACAGAGAGAAAGATTTTTTTATAGAGACAAAGAAATAGAACAAGAGTGAGAGATTTCTAAATAGGAAGAGAAAGAGATTTATGGAGAGAAGCAGTTTGAAAAAGAGATATTTATAGAGTGAGAAAAAAGGCAAAAAAATATATTTATAATAAGAAAGAAAGAAAGAAAGAAAGAAAGAAAGAAAGAAAGAAAGAAATATATTTAGATGGAAAGAAAGAAAAAAGAGAGAGATTTATGGAGAGAACGAAAGAAGAAAAGGGAGATATATTTATATATGGAGAAAGAAAAATAAAGAAATAGGTATTTATAGAAAGAAAGAAATATTTATAGAAGAAGAAAAAAAAGACAAAAAGAAAGAGATTTATAGAGAGAACGAAAGAGGAACAGAGAGATATGTTTATATATGGAGAAAGAAAGATAAAGAGATAGATATTTACAGAGAGAAAGAAAGAAAGATTTATAGAGGGAGAAAGAAAAACAAAAAGAGAGAGACTCATAGAAAGAAATAAAGAAGAAAAGAAATATATATTTATATATGGAGAAAAAATATAAAAAGATATTTATAGAAAGAAAGAAAGAAAGAAAGAATTATAGAGGGAGAAAGAAAAACAAAAAGAGAGAGACTCATAGAGAGAAATAAAGAAGAAAAGAAATATATATTTATATATGGAGAAAAAATATGAAGAGATATTTATAGAGGGGAAGAAAGAAATATTTGTATAGCGAAAGTAAGACAAAGAGAGAGAGAGAGAGCGATTTATAAAGAGAAAGAAAAAGAAGTATATATTTATATAGAGAGAAAGAAAGAGAAAGAGAAAGATATTTATAGAGAGAGAGAAAGAGAGAGATATTTATATACAAATAAAAAAAAGCAAAGTGAGAAATAAATAGAACGAGAGCGCGATTTTTAAAGAGAGACAGAAAGCTATTTATAGAGGGAAAGAGAAAGATATATATATTCATAGAGAGAGAATGTCAGACAAGGCGATAGATATATAGAATAATGGAAAAAGAGAAAGAGGCTTATATTTATAGAGAGAAAGATAGAGAATAGAGAGGGAGAGATATCTAGAGAGAGAGAGTGGGAAAGGGAACTTCATGTTGAATTGTTGAAATTCAGCATTATAACCTGTCAAGCTGAATTCGGATATTAAGGCGGGAATTAAAACCGCAACAAACTATCTACTTACGATAACATATATATATATATATATTTAAATTAAGTCAAGTTTTCTATGGCCTATTAAAAAAAAAAAGACTCTTTTCCATACCCAGTCTCTCATTGAGTATTTCCTGATGCATTTAGAGCTACTGTTCATATCCTCACCATGTTACCCACAGCAGATTTAATTCGGTTACAGGGTAAATACTTACTGAATCTATACTCGAAATATACGTATATTAAATTGCTTAATACGGGTCTAAAATTCCTCGTTCACACATACGCCCCACAATATGGGGGGGGGGGGGGTAGTGTATACAATAAAAATAGAGACGTATATAATTACTAAACAGAGAAGTATCTATAAATATATATTGCTCTCCACTTGTATATCGTTGCATATTTATATCTCTGTCTATCTAGGGAGAGAGAGAGAGAGAGAGAGAGAGAGAGAGAGAGAGTAGGAGGAGGAGGAGGAGGAGGAGAAATATGAAGATATTCGCCAAATCAGACATAATCTGCGATCCAACCAGTGAGAATCTAATTTTTTCAGAGAAACTTACAAGCTAATCACTTGCCCATAACGAGGCTTAAACAGAAAGAGAGATGTTTATCTAAATTTCTGGGATCTGTAGATAGATAGATAGATAGATAGATAGATAGATAGATAGATAGATAGATATGAACAGAGATAGATAGATAGATAGATAGATAGATAGATAGATAGATAGATAGATAATGAACAGACTAAGATAGATAGATAGATAGATAGATAGATAGATAGATAGATAGATAGATAGATATGAACAGGCTGAGATAGATAGATAGATAGATAGATAGAGAGAGAGAGAGAGAGAGAGAGAGAGAGAGAGAGAGGGGGGATAGTTATACCTTCGATTCTGATTGTTTAAATATAGATGTACATCCACACACACACACAGACATATATATGTATATATATAGATATATGTATGTATATCAATATATGTTAACATATATACATATTCATATATATATATATATATATATATATATATATATATACAAAACTTTTTTCCAATTTGGCATACATATTTTCTTTCAAAACTATTCTTGGTATATAAAATTCATATATCCTTATCACACACACACGCACACACACACACACATATATATATATATATATATATATAAACACACACACACACGCATATATATATAAACACACACGCGCACACACACACACACACATATATATATAAACACACACACACATACATATATATATATATAAACAACACACACACACACATATATATAAACACACACACATACACACAAACATATATATAAACACACACACACACACACATATATAAACACACACACACACACATATATATTTATATTTATAAACACACACACACATATATATATATATAAACACACACACACATATATATATAAACACACACACATATATATATATATAAACACACACACACATATATTTCTAAACACACACACACACGCACACACACACAAACATATATATATATATAATGATGAAGAAATGAGAATAAATGATGAAAAAGGGCCGAAGCTTTAATAAAAGCAGATTTTTGCCATCAAAAATTTGTTATTATTAAAAGGAAAGACAAAATAAATTTTGCATTTTTTGATTATTAAATTATATTTTTTAACATTCTTTTTAGAATTTTCTAAATATGCATTAAATATTACGTTTCCTTTTAAATTGTAAATCCAAAAATTATGGCCGATCCAAAGTAAAATTTAGCATCATCATCATCCGTATGAATTTATAAAGTTTCAAAAACTTTTTAAATTTCTTCCAGTGACTGTCTGTATTCGGTTATTAAATTAAATAAAAACTATATTTACTAATCTAAAACTGAAAAGTTTAATACGACTCATTTCACACTAAGTTTTTTAAAATCATTTTTAATTTTTTATGTATAGAATTGTCCAATTTTTTTAACTACAATTGTCATAAGAGACATCATTAAAAGATCACGTGTTTCAAGGGTTGTTTCCCGTACAAAACGTTCACTTAGGTTTAATAAATTTATGTCAATTCTGATCAAGTATACTTAGCTTGTCATCACAGCTGGCTGTCATCAATCATTTCACCCGTCAGACAATTGTTACCTCCGTGATTAAGAAATACTTTTATTCTAAATACCATGTTATAAACAAGTAATACTTGTTTCAGATCAGAATATTTAACTTTAAATTTGCTAATTTTCCAAAAATAACGTATCACAGATCTATATTTTATTTATGCAAGATTTTTAAAACTGAGAATTAACTTTTGTTTACAAACCAGTCAATCTGTAAAAAATAAACAAAAGATGATAAAACTCTTAAAAAATTGAGAGTTCAATGAATATAATTTCTGTTTGAAATACACCAGAGTATTTTGATTACTAGAAATAGTAAATTTAATCATTTAGCTTTGAATTAAAACTAAAATAAAAGCTTCAAGGAAGTTTTTTTTTATTCACTTTAAAACTTAGGTATCGAAAATGAGTGGAGGTACCTAGTTTAAACTTTACAGCAGACACTGTTAAATTTACAAACCAAAAATTATCATTACTATAGTTTGTGGTGCCACAGTAGCAAAGGTTGGATGACTCGGCTGCCTCCGGTATGGAAACAAAATCTGAGACAGCCATGCAGTCTCTTGGACGTATGTAAAAATCATATCTTCCTGCTCATGGTATCAATATCCTACCTTTGTTAAACGTAGCCCTTCTCAGCTAACTCACTACGACACACGTTAAACGTTGAAGACAGTTTAACCACAAATGTACACGAATAACAAATGTGACCTAGTCTACACAGCACCATCTACCATAAATTTTCTTTACATTTAACTAAAAAACGAAGGATATGCGAATCTATCATCATATCGACTTTTGTCCTTCTTTTAGTATGAGGAACCCGTCCTCAAAGTGGGGCCATTTGATATCATTTGCTTATCAGACGCGCCCAAGAAATATTAAAGAGAAAAAATTAAATATTAATGCAGTAAAAGGACGCGGGAAACTCTTCGACATGTTAATCAATCAGACAGTCACAGAATTGAAATGTATTTTAAAAAAGGACGACATATTGAACAAAGCATGAAACAATTAAAATTAGTAAAAAATTTAGTAAATAAATATGTTTGTATACACGCTTGCACGAGCACAGATATATCCATGAAAATTATGTAAAAAGCCATTTATTTTACTCACCAAATATTTTCAACATGCCTTGTCAATGCACTTAATTCAACGTAAATATTAATATTAAGATCGAACATGATGAACAATTTTAGATCAATATCCAGCTGATAACTATGTGTCAGACAGCAAAATTATTGATCAATCTACGTACAAATATATATATATATATATATATATATATATATATATATATATATATATACACACAGTTGGTCCAAAAATAGGTGGTTAGTAAGTGGAATAAGATAGTGTATTGATGATATTATTACAATGGTGTTATTTGTTTCCAACAAGATGGGGCTCCTTCAAATTATTTAAGAGCATTCTGTGAGTAGCTTGATGAAAATTTTCCTGAGAGATGAATTGGTCAGCACTAGAACTTGACTGGATCCCAATCGCTTTCTTCTTTTGAGAAGTACTCAAGGACAAATTTATAGTCGGAACCTAAGACGTGCCGGTTAGTTAGAAAATTACGTAAGAGATGCGTTTCAAGAGACACAAAGAGATCTGTACAAAAATGTTTGTCGAAGCCTGAGAGGTCGACTTCAAAGCTGTGTAAATTAAATACAGTTTGGGCAGCTGCGTTGATCAAATTTAAGCGTTTTTCTATTATTGTGCGCGTTGTGATTTAATTGTCAATGCAAAGATTGAATTAGTAAACTTAATTGTACATGCAGTCTTAAAATAAATGTTATCATATACTGTCCACCTACTTTCAAACCATTGTATATATATATATATATATATATATATATATATATATATATATATATATATATATATATATATATACACACAATGGTTATATATATACATTGCATATATATATATATATATATATATATATATACAATGGTTATATATATACATTGTATATATATATATATATATATATATATATATATATATATATACACAATGGTTATATATATACATTGTGTATATATATATATATATATATATATAACACACAATTTTTATATATATATATATATATATATATATATCGCCCGGTTCACACTCCACCCACGTCTATTGAACAGGTGTAGAGGCTCATCCCTTGTTCCCTGTTTAGGATGTGGCTTCCGGCTTTCTCTTTTCCAATCTTTTCACTCTTACGTAGCCCCCTACACACCAGTGGCCTTACCGCCTTGCCCGGGGTGATATGATTAAAAAACAAAATAATGTAAATGTAAATGTGTTGTCATACTCGTTTCGAAAAACCCTCCGAGTACATACGCGGAAGGAAAAAATGGTAATAAAAAAAGAACGAGCTAAGCACTTGAACATCAGTCAAAGTACGTAGCCCAAAGAAAAAAAACCGAGACGAGTAACCTAAAACAAAAAGCGCTCAATGCCAAATTGGATCTTCACCTGAAGATCCAATATGGTGAAACCTTGATAAGTTCGTTGGCTCTCTAGATTAGCTATTTACTATATATATACTACCGGCCATAATTATTAGGCCACTCCAGTTTTTTTTTTTAAATTATGTATTTCATACTATTTTTAGAATTTATTGCCAAGTGGATATTTCGAAATGAAAATAGAATGGTTCTTTTGTTATGATTACAAAATTTTACAAGGCAACGAAGCAAAGATGAACTCGTCCGAATCACCCTAAATTTTCTTCATTCTTTCATTGATAAAACTGCAATATAGGTAATTATTAAATATTTATAAATTCATTTGATGCACATGTTATTGTGCAGTATTAACAAAAGAACCATTCTATCTTCATTTGCAATTATTCACTTGGTAATAAATAATAAAAACTAGTACGAAATACATAATTTTTTTTAAACACTGTGGTGGCCTAATATTATGGCCGGTAGTGATATATATATATATATATATATATATATATATATATATATATATATATATATATATACTCAAACACACTTATAGGTACACACACACACACGCACACACACACACAACACACACACACACACACACACATTCACTACAATTAACGACAGCAGTAGCACCGAAGGATGACCATCGTTGAAAGGCACGGTCAACGAGCGGACATGAAAAACAAGCTCTCCTACCATTCTAAAGATAAGATTTTGATCCCGAAATATTAATGAATAATAAATAGTTAATACCCAAAAGCTTCTTTACAGCCCTTTATTTTACTAAACGCATTGTGATAGCCTTCAAGACCTAACCATGCACTATATATATATATATATATATATATATATATATATATATATATATATATATATATATATATATAACTTAATTTTTTGTCGACACTACATTATTTGGATTATTAGTTTTTGGCTATAATTTAGTTAGATCAGTTCACAATTATATCAAACTATGTCTAATATAATCATATTGTAGAACTTTTGAATATTTTTTTGTAAACGATTTATATTTTATTTTTTTTGTAAACGAGTTATATTACGCAACCCAGGTTTCTACCGTCTGGTGTCTTCAGACGATTTAAAACAACTGATTTTACTGGGTTTTTAAGAACACCCACGTAACGGGAATTTTTTATGGACGCGTAATATTGAAAATTTAGTTAACGTTTTCATCCATGTTTGTATGATTCTAATAGGTTATTTTTTTTTTATTAGGATCATGCAACCATTGATGAAAACGTTATAACTTTTTCTATGTTTGA
This sequence comes from Ascarosepion bandense, assembly GCA_037127315.1. NCBI lineage: Eukaryota > Metazoa > Mollusca > Cephalopoda > Sepiida > Sepiidae > Ascarosepion > Ascarosepion bandense. Next base: position 1,066,431 of record JBBBDQ010000724.1, on the reverse strand, counting down.
AAATTGCGTGTTCATAAAAAAAATGCCCGTTACGTGAGCGTTCTTAAAAAACGGTAAAATCAGTTATTGTAAATCGCCTGAAAGCACCAGACGGTAGAAACCTGCGTTGCGTAATAACTCGTTTACAAATGAAATACATATATATATATATATATATATATATATATATATATATATATATATAATGAAATAGGGTTTTTCCAACGAGAGAAATTGGTATAGAATAAAAAGTGTAATAGGCCGTGAACGTTTTGTCTAAAGTGTATATTTATTGTTGTATAAAGATATTATACATATTATAATATTTTAAGTGTCCATAATGGCATTTGTGACGCTACACATGTTTAGAGTCTAAGGTTGACTCTCTTCAGGCGACTAAATTTGTGGCTTTACATATCGAGTTCCTTTGTTTATATATATATATATATATATATATATATATATATATATATAAGGCAGAGAGAGGAGCAAATGTTTCATGGCCAGTTGAGTTGTTAAATTAGTAAACCTGTCAAGCGTAAAACTTAGATGTGAAAGATTTGAAAGCCACTCAAAACTTCTATCGTAAGTTCTTACAACCGGGCAATGCCTTCAAGCAACACTTATTAAAAAAAAATAATTTTCATTATCCTGCCGTTTACACACAGAGTCTTCATAATAAAATAAACACGAATCAGCAGGTGTAATATATTTTTGAAAAAACGTATTCATTTTTCTTAATTTTTTCCATAAAAAAATAACAATGATATTGAAAACAGGTGCGTGCGTCTGACTTTGTGTGCGTCTGTGTTTGCGTGACGTCATCGGTCGACGCCATCAAACTATTCACTTAGTTTTTTTTTTATTTCTTTTCTCCGCCCCCAATTTTTTTTTCTTCTTTAACCTCTTCTTCTTTTAAATACTATCCCCACCACCACCACCACCACCACTCAGGACGTAGGCGATCATCACTCTCTATAGAGTGAGTTCCCATGCGTTCTTGTGAATTACATTAAAGTGATTTCCCGTTGTGAATTCAGAGTTTTCCTTCTCTAACACTGGTTGCCATCCAAGGCTAGAGAGAACAGTCTACCCTGTTATATTTATTTATATATAAACTATATCTAAAGTTGAGAAGACATGGACTTATGCCTTTCCTAGTGCGCATTTATGCTGATGTGAATACGGTAGGCTAAGTAGAAATGTGCTCATACATTTCATTTGAAAAAAATGTCTCTGAGCGGTACTGTACATTTTCAGTGTATAACAATTATTGTATCTTACCTTGCTAATGTCGATGTACCAGTCAAGAATGAAGTTGGCCAGATCTCGAAAGCAATACCAAATAATCACGACCACAAGCATCTTTATATTTAGCTAAGCCGAAAGAAGATATATTTTAACAGCCTTATTGACAAGTTTTTTTTTCTCTCTCTCTCTCTCTCTCTCTCTTTTTACTTCCTTTTTTTTTAATTACCAACCTTACAATACAGGAAGGATCTTTTTTTTTTGGCTGATCACCTAGGAAACCGGTGAAATATTTGCATAATTCGACCAACTTATCGACTACACGCAAATTGTGTATATACAACAAGCTGCAACTACTCCTCTTTTAACCAAAGAAGCCTGAATTTCCATTCAGCCCGTGGGAGTAGTAGAACGAAGCTGACGTGAGACTTGGGTCGAAAAAAAAAGTATATATATATACCGTGTCAACGTCAGCAGGTCTCCGTTGAAGCCGAAGAAAACAAAAAACAAGTTTTCTCCTTCGCTCCTTTCGGCTATAAATAGAAACCAACGCTCGTTCCATTTTCTATGTTCTCGGCCAATCAGATTCGTTAACAATGTTTTCAGACATCTGTGATTATGAATATTTTTATTAGTGGCAATCGAAACTCAGAGTCTGAACACTGAAAAAAAAAGACGTGAATTACTGCTTCCAGTTTTCCATTGCACACTACCCAGCCATTATTTATCAACGATTAGATTTTAATACGAGAGACAGTTAAAAAGCAACTCTACAGATATAATTTTAAAAGTATTAGTCAGAATTATAAAGATGTTTTATTTTTGATAACTTATAAAACATAAATTGTCTAGAAGGCTAAGAAGAAAATGCGTGGAGTTATCTTCTCTTTATCTACCGACAATCTTCTGTTCAAAATGGCTGCATTTCTGAAGATACGTTGAAAGCAAAGGCCCGTCATAGAATTTCTGTTATTTTGAATAGAGAAAGTGCTACAAACATTCACAGGAATTTTTAATTTTATTATTTATTGTCCTGATATTCACAGAACTTAAAACAATTAATTCATTATTTATTTTAGCGCGTCATTTTATTTACAACTAGCAGTATAGCCCTGCGTTGCTCGGGTGTAATGAAAGCTTTAAAACTAATCCATGGTCCTGGAGCTCAGACTCTTTGAGCGTTGGCACGAAAGACTAAAAAAATATTTATGTTGTTTCCAGTTAAAGCGAAACCGTAGCCTGAAAGAAAAATCAATGGATGTAAGTCAAATTTTGATTTCCTGGTATCGATATCAAGTAAGTTTTTTTCGTCGTAAACTGAATGTTTATGTAAATGGTAAATGGTATTATGGCTGAGACAAAGAACTACAATTATACCTACTTAGAGCCAAACCCGAAGCAAAAACTAAAAGGTCTGAAAAAAATACAGACATACAGGCAGCAGATAAACAGACACACACACACAAACATCTTGCCTTTTATATATATATATATATATATATATTATCAATTTTCTGCACTATTGTAAGAAATGAAACCCTGAAACTTCTGAATATCGTTTCTTATGTCTTTGTCTATGAGTGTATCAAATTTGATCAAAATCGGACCACTCCTTCTATAACCCGATTTTTTCGATTTTCGATATTTATCGGGGGTACCTCGACACAAAACCTAGCTAAGAACACTCGCAGACGCTCATAGTACAACTGTGCAAATTTTTCTACAGGTAACGGACACACACACAGACACACACACAGACAAAGTTCTATTTATAAACAACTATTGCTTTTTAGTCTTTCGTGCCAACGTCCAAAGAGTCTGAGCTCCGAGACCATAGATTCGTTTTAAAGCTTTCATTACACCCGAGCAACGCCGGGCTATACTGCTAGTATATTATAAACCAGCTGAAAACCGCACTCTTTGCAAATTTTCAATCTCGCTCCTGCGTATGCCTACTTGGGCCTTGAGCCTAAAAACAAAAGGGCCTTTGGTACAGCTTAGAAAACAGCAATGGTAATTTTGAAGAAAAAACTTCAAAATCTCATTTTAACTCTGATTCGGGCTGTAAGCCCAATTCCGGCCAGGGTTAGAGACGAAATTCTAATTCAGGCTGAAAATTAAGTTCTTCAAAAAAACTCTGTGGAACTTCAAGCCCCTCATGTCACGAAACCTCTCACTTTAACTTTGATTCTTTGTCATTTTGAAGAAACAAAATTAATTTTCTCAATTCATAAAATTTTGGAGATATTTTAAACTGAATTTAAAATATTTTTTTTAATTCACGAGATGTTTGTGTTACTTTAACCTAACCTAAGCCCGATCGCTCCCAGTGGAGAGTAAGCCATCGACGACGCCCTCGCCATCTACGACGCCCTCACCATCGACGACGCCTTCACCATCGACAAGGCCTCGCCATCGACGAGGGAGTCTTCGATGCTTCTATAACTTGTCTTTTTAGAGGTCGGGGTGTTGACACGCGCAAACCTCTTTAGACGAGGTAGACTGATTACCAACGAAGGCTATAGAACCAACTACGCCCTGCTATTTAACCCATAGCTAGAGCGATAAAGGGTATTTGCGCGAAATTGAATGCAACGAATTGATCATTCTAAACTGATATCGACTGCACTACAAAGCACATCCGTGTTGCTTTAAATTCAATATTTTTGTGTCTAGTAATACTTTTTCTTTTCGAGTATCAAGATTCATTGGGATTTGTTTTTAAGGGCAGGGTCCCAATGATTTAACCTGTTATTTAAACCATAACTGGAGGGAAGGGACGGATTAATACCTTTCCCAAGGGTACCAGTGCTTAAGTGAATGTAGGGTATTCAACTGGAATTCGAACTCGGCTCACCGACTTCTCTTTCCGAGCCGATATCCACTACACCACAACGCATATCCTTCACTAAACTCTTACAGCACCAAGCGGTCACCCATCTAAGTACTGACCAGGCTCAACGTTGCTTATCTTCGATGATTGAGCGAGAACTGGTGTATTCAACGTGATATGGTCGTAAGCCTCCTCACAGATGTAAAAAAGACTCGAAGAAACAAGAATATGATTCTCCAGAACGGTGCTTAGGATAGCATGGATTGAATATGTGAGAAAGGACAAGGTTTTGAACAGCTGGAACTTCTAGAATACGTAACGAGGAAAGAAGGCTTGGAGAATTAGATACACAAATGATGGATAGAAGGAAAGAAAGACATGGGGAAACAACGCATGATATACTTGACAGGATTATGCAAATGGACGGTAGAGCAGGGTTTGGGAGAAATTCTAAGACTAAAGTTATTAAGTGCTACAAGGTATAGGAAGATGTAGAAAGCCATGATCGCCTACGTCTTGAAGGACACATAAAAAAAGAAGAGCATGTGCGAATGAAGTTAAAGGGGGTTTCAGACATACGGACAGACAGACAACATTTTCTATTTATTTAGATTGATATAATTCAAATATTCTTTATGGGGGGGGGGATCTTTTGCATTTCGTGTGCAACTCGTAAAATGCATTAACAGCTCTTCTGATTTCATTACAGTTAATATGAGAAGCAGCCTTTGAGATTTGAAAAAGAAATCACTCGACCGGCAGCCGAGAGCGAGGGAAAATTTACTCGACCGACTCCATTTTCTTAATAGTCGCCTCAGTTAAACATAACGTGAATCACTGACGGAAAACAAAAAATGAAATTTTAAACTGAAATTTCGAACGCGTTAGAAAGGATTTAAATTTTTTTTAATAATAACAACAACATTTGATCTATTCTCTTAATAATGATATAAACATTTTAATGATAAAACTTTGTTTTTATTAAGTTTAAGCCCTTTTAACATAATGATATATTGTTTTTGTTGTTGTTGGTTTTTTTGGGGGGGCAATTGAGTGGAGGTACCTAAATTCGTAGTTTCTTTCTTCTACTTGACTACAACCTCCATCTCAAAGATGATAAAAAATAACAAATCTGATTTTCTAAACAATTTTCTATAAAAAAAACTACTTACTTGTATAATTTGTTTTTCCATGCGACGTTGAAAGAAGTATGCGTATTTTTCTTTTCTTTCTTTCAAATGTTCGTTTTTACTTTTAGTAAGAGGGGAGGAAATTGCTGTTGAGTCAAGAATAATATTTTTCTAAATAGTTTCTAAAACTCTGTGAGCGTCTTTAATCTGGGCCTTTAATCTGGGCGACAGAGACATTTTGGCTTCACACTGGAAGCGTTAATTAAACGAATGTAAGATCAAAGAGTTCAATAACGTCATTGTAGGTCATTCTAAGTAACTTGTGAATCTTCAATGGCATACTTTGGGGTTGTAAAAGGAATCAGATTTCCTTATTCTATATTTGAAGCGACACGTTTCATTGCGAGATTTTTAATCGACCGCGGGCGAGTAAAGCAATAAACTTTAATCGCTCAATTAAGATTTTAATCGACTGAGTCGATCGGGTGAGTGAAATCTCAAAGGCTGACAAGAATAAGTTACTTAACGAGTTTCCATGGAAGTATGACAGAACAAGAAGAAATAGGAGTGGTGATTAACCAAAGATTGCTTAGAGCAACAAAAACAGGAAGTTATGGAGAGCCATAATCGTCTACATTCTGAAAGGACATGACACATAAAAGAAAATTTTAAAAAAACTTTATTTTTTAGAATTATCTGTATTTATTTTTTATTATTATCTTCTGTTCCGCTGCACGGTTTTTCGTTTTCAACTGAAGATCTTCCCTCATTGGTCATCTCCATCAAGTCGGATGACCTTTCACAAAATAATTTCGTAGCCAAGCAACGCGTACTTCTGAAGCGATAAGATATAAGGCTTTATGAGGATCCAAATCTCTACTGCAGCAATGGCTTGCCAGCAACTGTTCCCCGACGAAGCTACCTTCAGTTTATACTTTTAAAACAATTCCAATCGCAATTGTTTGCAAGACCCACATTCGAATATTCGCTCAACAATAAATGCCCTTCCCAGTGCAAATCTGTTTTTGGGAAGAATCCAGAACAAATAAAAGACACGTGACCAATGTTTGGAATAAATTAGTCTGATGGTCATAGAATTGTGCAGGAGAGAAAGTCTGCTATAATGAGGTTCCCAGGTTTGTTTTTCTTGTGATGTTTGGTTGCTGATGAAAAGAGGAAGCAATAAAAGGCTCTAAAAATATTCAATCCTATTCAATGAAAGTGGCCAACACCAAACACAGCAACTTGAAAATTGACTCATGTTTAAAATAAAAGAACTCAGCTACGCTTTCAAAAGCTCTTCATAATAGCTTTCTTCATTGCGGTCAACAAAAGTTCTGGTTCGATTCATAAAAACTCATTTATTTCAGCAGATTTTGATCAAGTTCAAACAATCGTAGATACACGTTTATAGTCTAATGACACACATGTTTGTCGTGCGGCATTTTGTATGTTGCCTTTGAGTTACATGTGTGTCCATTCTGCAGTTTTATTTAAGATAATAACAATGAAAACCTTAATGATATTATTTTTACCTTCATTTTTAGGATTCTTCTTCTTCTTCTTCTTCTATGTTCCCTATCCTTTCAGGCGATCATGGTTTTCCACGTCTTCCTATCCCTGGTGGCTTTTAATATATATTCTCCTGTTACTTCACACAACCCTCTTTCCATCATGCACCTGATCAAGCTCTTCAAATATGTTATCCGCTGCCTTCCTCTGTCTTTTTTTCCTTCTATCTGGCTGTCAGTATCAGGTTCTCCAAGCCCTCCTTCCTCATTGTATGTCCCAGGAACTTCAGTTGTCTCTTCCTGATGCTCACTATCAATTTTCTTCTCAATGCCATTCTTTCCAAAACCTCATCATTGCTAACATGTTCGGCTACTTATATCCGCAGCATCCTTCTGTAAAACCACATTTCTGCTGCTTCAAGTTTTTTCCTCATTTTCGATTATATTGTCCAACATTCACTGCCGTATTGAAGAACTGACATCACATAGCAACCCAGCACTCTCTTCTTTGTTTCTAGTGAAAATTCCCTGTCTTAGTACTTTATTCAGCTTCTGGAACGCGTCCTTCGCCATGCCAATTCACCTTCGGATCTCTGTGTCACACTTTCCATCTCCTGTTATAACACTTCCTAAATATCATTTAATGATATTAATTAATTAATACCATTTTGAAGGCATCAGTTAATTAATACAACTTAATGAGTTAAACTTACTATTAGCCTGGCTGCAAAAGTTTTATTATTTTACAGTTGAAATGTTTAGATGTAACCGTAAATTCTATGCAGGTAGTATCTTTCTTCACATATCTTTCTGGCGAAACTCTCTTTCCAGTCAACTTTGATTTTCAAACATTTCAATGCAATGTCAATCGTTATCTTCTGTCTTCTTAATTCCTGTTCTTTTATTGTTCTCTCTCCTTAATTATGTTTTCTTCTTTTCATATTATTATAAGTCCTATGCTAACAGTTTCTTCTCTCGCTTGTGGAACTCTCTTCCGGCTTCTTACTTCCTATTAAACTTTTATCTTCAAAAATTTAAATGCAATGTCAATCATTATTTTCTGTCTTCTTAATTCCGGTTCTTTTATTGTTCTCTCTCCTTAATAATGTTGTCTTTATCGCATATTCTCTCAATCTCAGTATTACCTTGCGTCTTAGTGGCTTTACTACCTTGCTTACAGTGAAATGAATAGAAACAATGAAGAATGAAAAATGTTTAAGGCGCACATTGCCATCATTCTTTATATGCTATGTTCTTTTGCGACATGAGCAATTATTGCCTTCCACGACTTCCTTTATTTTGCTGCTCAAAGTAACTTTTCATTTTTTATCCTCCTTCTTTGTTGCTGTTCTGCCAACCATTTATTAAAACTCCTTAAGTAGATCACTTGTAGTTTACGCCTGCTTCGTTGTATCCTATGAGTTTAAATTCTCCAAGCCTCCATTATTTATGTTTCCCAGTAATTTTAGCTTTCTCGTCCTAATTACAAGTCATAGCAGAGAAGAAAACTAGCAGTGACACTGGTAAAAAAAGGAAAGTTGAGAGAAAAATAATTAAAGTGAAAAAAGAAATCATCGCCGAAAAAAAAAACCCAAAAATGTCGGAAGTATTGTCTTAAACACGACTTTATGGCTTTGTCGCATTTCAAAAAAGACTTACGGCCTATCACTTGAATACACTGGTTCTCGCTCGATCACTGAAGTTAAGCAACGTTGAGCCTGGTCGGTACTTAGATGGCTGGCCGCTTGGGAATACCAGGTGCTGTAAGCGGTTAGTGACGGATGTGCGTGCTTACGGCCATATCACGTTGAATACACCGGTTCTCGCTCAATCACCGAAGTTAAGCAACGTTGAGCATGGTCAGTACTTAGATAAGTGACCGCTTGGGAATACAGGTGCTGTAAGCGTTTAGTGACGAATGTGCGTGCTTACGGCTATATCACGTTGAATACACCGGTTGTCGCTCGATCACCGAAGTTAAGCAACATTGAGCCTGATCAGTACTTAGATGGCTGACCGCTTGGGAATACCAGGTACCGAAAGCGTTTAGTGCCTGATGTGCGTGGTGGTGCAGTGGATATCGACTCGGAAAGAGAAATCAGTGAGCCGAGTTCGAATTCCAGTTGAATACCCTGCATTAATTTATGCACTGGTACCCTTGGGAAAGGTATAAATCCGTCCCTTCCATCCAGTTATGGGTTAAATAACAGGGTAAGACTTGGGAAACCTGCCCTTAAAAACAAATCCCAATGAATCTTGATACTCGTAAAGAAAAATGTATTACTAGACACAAAACTTATATAAAAAAAACAACAATAAATTGTTGTAAGAAAAAGGTATTACCAGCAATAAATAAATAAAGTTTAGTTGGCAATAAATGACCCGCCGAGTTTGATTTGCCATAGAAACAAACCAACCAACATTTCAAAAAATGTTGAAGCGTAGACAAAAAACAAACCTTTTTGGACACCTTTTTTTACCAAATTAGTTCAATGTTTTTTTTTATATATATATATTTTCCCTCGATAAAAGTAAATAAGTTTGCCTATCATCCAGTTTACAATCCTCCTTTTCTTTGGAACTGGAGTAGAGATTTACCTTTACTATGATTATCGCCCGGCGTTGCTCAGGTGTAATGAAAGCTTTTATATATATAGTATCGATTTTCTGCACTATTGTAAGAACTGTAACCTTGAAACTTGTGAATATCGTTTCTTATGTCATTGTCTATGAGTGTATCAAATTTGATTAAAATCGGACCACTCCTTCTATAACCCAATTTTTTCGATTATCGATTTTCAATATTTATCGGAGGTACCTCGACACAAAACCTAGCTAAGAACGCTCGCAGACGCTTATAGTACAACTGTGTAAATTTTTAAGAAAATCAGTTCAGTCGTTTCGGAGTCTATAGGTAACGGACACGCACACACACACACACACACACACACACGCACACACACGCACACACACAGACAAAGTTCCATTTATAAATAAGTTTATATTTACTGTTCAGGGTTCTTCTTCTTCTATGTGCCCTGTCCTTTCAGGACGTAGGTGATCATGGCTTTCCAGGTCTTTATCCCTGGTGGCTCTTAGCACGCTTTCTCCTGTTACACCACTCAACCCCCGTTCTGTCATCCACCTGCTCATACCCTTTAAATATGTTATTTGCTGCTTTCCACGGTCTCTTTTTCCCTCTATCTGGCCTGTTTGTATCAGGTTCTCCAAGCCCCACTTCCTCAGTGCATGTTCCAGGAACTTTAGCTGTCTCTTCTTGATGCTCAGTATTAATTTCCTTTTCGTTTCCATCCTTTCCAAAACCTCATCATTGCTCACGTGCTCGATCCATGATATTTGCAGCATCTTCTTTTCTGTATTAGTTTCAAAAAGAAATAGATTAAATTTTATTTAAATATTCAGGGCTGGGTTTCCAAAAGTTGACAAAAAGGAATGTTATTTACTGAGCTTTCCTGAGTATTACACATAGGGAAAAGGAAACAGTTATAAAAAGACTGTATTTCAAGGTTTCAAATATGTTGGGCATTCATACACAAAGATCGGCATTTGAATTTACTTGTGATCGAACACCGATCAAAGGCATTTCAACCAGCCAATCCAACATACAGGGTGATTGAATCGTAACCTCCTATTTTATGCATGACAGACTCTCCCGTCTAATTGTAATTTTTACAAGACCGGAGAGTCCATCATGCATGAAACAGGGAGTTACTTTTCAATCATCCTGAATATCATTGGAATTGGTCAAGTGTCTAAATTTTTTTTTAATTAAGTTAACATTCGTTCAGGTACGTTTCTTTTCAGATCGAGAAAATACCAGAATTTATTGGCATGACTTTCATTGAAGAACAAATCATCCGAAACTTTGTACTAAAAACATCAAAGATAAACACACTCGTTTAAATATGTTGTCGAGTTTTTTTTATCCCCGTCCGAGATAACAATGGGTTCTTTCTTTTCCATGTTTCAACAACATGTCCCTGAGCTAAAGTGGGTGTTTTTTGAGTTTAACAACGGCATTTACAAATAAAATCAAAATAACATACTTATATATATATATATATATATATATATATATGTATTAGGAAGTAAGGAACACCTTTGATGATGAATGTCTTGGGCGTGAACTGCCGAGAAACGGTCATTCTCGTCGTCCTGCGGCCTTGGCGGAGATCGAACTCACTACACCCCCTCCAGTATTTCCTGTGCATTTGGAACCCTGGCGCAGTTTGCAGCGAAATTCATAATCTTGATAATAGCGGAATACTTGATGCTTCGCCAGGGCTACTAAGGGTGTTTTTATTGTGATACCAGTACTAGATGGATTGCCTACAGGCCCCATCCCGTTATTAAACCCATAACTGAAGGGAAGTAACGGATGAGTACCTTTCCCAAGGGTACCAGTGCTGAAGTGAATGCAGGGTACTCAAATGGAATTCGAACTCGGCTCACCGATTTCTCTTTCCAAGCCGACATCCACTGCACCACAACGCACATCCGTCACTGAACGCTTACAGTGCCTGATATTCCCAAGTGGTCACCCATATAAGTACTAACCAAGCTCAACGTTGCTGATCAAACGAGAACCGGTGTATTCAACGTGATATGCCGTAACGGTCATTCTAATGTGCCAGCTAATATGCAGTCTTCGAAATGTGGGTCTGAATGCATGCCGTTGCCAACGCTAAGTTATGTAAACCAGGCGAAAGGTCACCACAACAACAAGAAGCAAGCCCACGATGCAAATCTGCTTCTTCGGCCTGCCAACAATACTTGTTTTGTATGCAACAAAGTTTGCAAAACATCATGGTAACTGAAAAGTCACATGGATGTACATAAAAAGAGTTGTAAGCCATGCAAATCCAATCAACCCAATCACCGATACAGATTTTTTTATCTATGATATATTCCTGATATCTATGAAACTGAATGCGGGTCTCAAGAGTTATCTTAGGTGCTATGGAGGTTGAGGTGTGACTGAAACCATCACAAGTGATTCAAGAGGCAAGAGGAAGCTATTATATAAGTAAGATGCGAAAATCACCAGGTATGTTTAGATAGAAAAGTGGAAGTCATTGCTTCAGATTTATATGACAACAATCTGTTGAATTAAGAACAAATTAAGCAAAGTGTCCAGTGAACTCAAGCGCCGTACTGCAATTATTATGGGGCTAGGTTGAGGCTGCACGCCCCCCAAAATTGTTGACTTTTTTAATTTTCAAAAACCGACTGTGTACGACATTGCCAAGACTTTCAAAGAGTCTGGTGAGGCTGAGGATGAGTCCCTGACTCCTCAGAGAAAAACACAGGACTGATTCGTGGTTCACAAGAGAAACAAGGACTTTCTGGAACAGTTTCAGGTCCTTATCGATGAAGACCCGAGCTCATACCGTAACGAAGAATGTTGTGAAACCATGGATTATTCAGGTAGCTGCAGGGATGTTATGGCTCTTCCAACAGGACGGAGTTCCTGCTCATGTGTCCAGTTTGGCCCAGGCTTGGGGGTGACTAGAATCTGGACATGTTCTGGTCAAAGGAGTTCTGGCCCCCGAGTAGCCCAGACTTGAATCCTTGTGACTATTACCTATGGGGCGGACTTGAGAGACAGTCCAAAAAACGTGCACAAAATAATGTCGACTCCCTGAGAAGTACCATTATCGAGGCCGTGACTAACTTCTCGGGGAAGAAGGTGACCAACGCCTCTAGGAGGTTTCGGCCTCGTGTTCAGGCTGTGATTGAAGCTGTAGTGGAACTGGATTGAATAATATAGTAGCGGAGAGACCAGACAAAAATGTTATCAAGCAATTTGTCATGTGAATCCTTGTGAATTTGAATAAATAAATAAACACAGGACCGATCCGAAGTTCGTAAAAGAAACAAGGATTTCCTGGAGCAGCTTCATGACTCCCTAATTCTTTGGCAAAGGTCGGACCGTGACGAAGGAGCTCTACCTGGATGTCATAAAGAATGTTGTGAAGCCATGGATTGTTCAGGTAGCTGCAGGGAAGCCATGTCTCTTACAACAGGACGGAGCTCCTGCTCATGCGTCCAATTTGTTCCAGGTTTGGTGTGACGAGAATTTGGACATATTCTAGTCAAAGTTCAATAGCCCAAACCTGAATCCTTGCGTCTATTACCTATGGGGCGTACTTGAGAGACAGTTTAACAAATGTGCACGCAATACTGTCGATTACCTAAGAACTGCCATCATCGTGGCCGTGGCCAACTTGTCTGGGGAGGAGGTGACCAACGCCTGTAAGAGGTTTCGGCCTCGTGTGGAGGCTGTGATTAAAAGCTGGAGGGGGCTGGATATAATAATATGATAGAGAAGAGATCAGACAACAATGTTTTAAATTTGTCATGTAAATACTTGTCACTCTGAAAAAAACACAATTTTTTGGCAGTATACCAGAATCAAGCAAGTACAAAAATTTAAATACCTAGGAAGTGTTCTAACAGGAGATGGAAAGTGCGACACAGAGATCAGAAGGTGAATTGGCATGGCAAAGGACGCGTTCCAGAAGATGAGCAAAATACTAACACACAGGAAAATCTCACTAGAAACAAAGAAAAGAGTGCTGGACTGCTACGTGATTTCAGTTCTTCAATACGGCAGTGAATGCTGGACAATATCATCGAAAATGAGGACAAAACTTTAAGCGGCCGAAATGTGGTTCTACAGAAGGATGCTACGGATATCATGGACTGAGCATGCAAGCAACGATGAGGTGTTGGAAAGAATGGCAACAAAAAGGAAACTGGTGCTGAGCATCAGGAAGAGACAACTGAAGTTCCTGGGACATGCAATGAGGAAGGAGAGCCTGGAGAACCTGATACTGACTGGCCAGATAGAAGGAAGGAGAGACAGAGGAAGGCAGCGGATAACATATTTGCAGGGCCTGGTTGGATGGATGACTGAACGGGGGTTGACAGGAGTAACAGGAACAAACATACTAAGGGCCACAAGGGATAGGGAGACATGGAGGGCTATGATCGCCTACGTCCTGAAGGGACAGGGCACATAGAAGAAGAAGAAGATGTTTCTCCGGATTGTAGTGCACACCACTGTAATAAACATGGCAGAGTACGTCTTTTCAATGCAGGGCTCGTTAACCACAAGAACGGTCATTTTCATAGTCCTTACACAAACTACAATCTGTACTACGGTTGGAATAACTTCAAATGCGGGGTGTGTCAGATAATCCGCAGAAACCACTCCGGGTTACCCATCATATGAAAACTCACAAGCAAGCTGAACAGAATTTACAAATTAGGCCATACCCTGTGCAAAACAACTCAATTTAAGGCGTCTGCATTAAACACTGCAAGTCACTTGGAGTGAAAGAGAATTAGAAGATTTTAGTTAGAAGAAAGGATAATAAAACAACAGGTTTTTAAAAAATACAGGAGATGGTAACTGATGTTGCATTTAAATTTGAATTAGGCTGCATTCACTAGCCTTGGTTGGCAATCAGTCAAGGAGAAGAGCAACCTTATATTCAAAATAGAAAAAGTAACGAGGAAAACAACTTCACCCTTCTTTCCAAAAAACATTCATGGCAATACACATTTAATAAATGATAGATGAAAGCTGTGGAGAGCCACGATTATCTACATCCTGGAGAAACATTTACGGAGGAGTATCAACAGCTAAATTTGAAATTTTATTTTTACTCAATACAGGAACCTTTGTTAATCATTTCACCCCGAGCAAGGCGATAATGCCACTAAGTCGCAAGAGATTACAGAGTGTGAAAGAGAATGAGAAAACCAGCTGAGAGAAAGGACAATAAAACACAGGATTCAAGATGGTGCTTGGAGTTGCATTTAAATCTTTGAAAAATGTTGAGGACAGGGAAACCAGGAACCGGAACAAAGTTCAACAAATGCGAAAAAATAAATCATTTAAACTTATTTATAAATGGAACTTTAAGTTTACTCGTGATACTAGATTCGCATTTCGATTATTTACGAAAAAGTTTTGTTACGAAATTTAATTTCTGTAGCATATTTACATTTGTTGACATTACGATACATTTCAGAGCAGATATGGTTATTTACGGCGAATCGAAAATTGTGTTATATAGGCTTGATTTGACTTCGTTTAGACTGTTCATTCGTAGTCGAGCGGTCTAAGGCGAGCCAGATCATTTGGTGGCTTCCCCTATGTGGATAGGGGTCGCAGGTTTGAATCCTGCCGAATGACACATATTTTCGTAAAAGAATTCTCGTAAATAAATCAAGCCGGTAGAAATGAATATATGATACTGTTTGATTATAAACAGAATATCTACTTAAATGCGAGTATCGATCAAAAATAATGTTCAAACAAATCATTTCTTATCAAATTCAATCGGGTTTCAATCCTGGGTTAAAAAAGCAATCGGATGTCTAACCATTCTGATGAGCTGTGATACAGCGAAACAGATCTGTCTGCGGATGACTAGAATATATATATCATTTAACCATCATAGACAATCGCTCCTACCCACCCCCATTAGCATGAAACAAGCTTGCCACCCTGAGAGTAAAACACTACGCCTCCTTGGTCTCACACTCTCATTGGACCTCAAATGGAATGACTATATCGAATCCATTGCTAAATCCGCTGCTATGAAAGTCGGTTCTCTGTGCAGGGCCCAGAAGTTTTTTCCCGTCTGAATCCATCCTGCACGTATATAAATCTACCATCCGCCCGTGTATTGAATACTGCGGCCACATCTGGTCGGGTGCCCCTGCTATTCTTCTCGGGGTTCTTGACAAAATACAACGGAGAATCTGTAATGTGATCGATACCGACTTGGCAGCCCGGCTGCAGTCGCTCTCTCACCGGCGTGATGTGGCTTCCCTGTGCCTCTTCTATAAATACTTTCACGGTTTCTGCTGCGATCAACTTAGATCACCGGTGCCCCCTAGGTATGAATTTGCACGAGATACTAGAATAGCAAGTAGGTCCCACTCTTTTACAGTGAAACAGATAAGATGTAACCGAAATTTCTACTCTAACAGCTTCTTTTCTCGCACTTCCCACCCGTGGAATTTCCTTCCATATACTTGCTTCCCCGACGGCTACAATCTCCAGGAATTTAAATGTAAGGTCAACAGACACCTAACTCGCATCCATTCTCTCAAACACTCTTCCCATCTACCCAACCCCCATCCTCGGTATCCTCATCCGTCTCCTTCCGACATTTCTTACAACTAAACCCTCTTTCTAATCACTTTCCCCCCTATGTAATCCCCTGCGCAATAGTGGCAGTGGAATGCCTTGCTTGGGGTGAAATGATTAAAATAAATAAATAAGAAACAATTCATGAACAAAATTTCGAAAAAACTGTCGAAAGTGTATGTTGTTCTGTTTATTTTTTTATGCTTTTTTTTTCAAGTACTTTTACCACCTCAGTCATTATCACGATCTGTGTGTGGCAGACAATCTTCAATTGCAATTTCCTGGCAAAACTGACAGGATGTACTTCACAAAATCTTGTTGACTCCACGGGCAACGCTCCGGGGGGATTAGAGCCATTAAAATTTAATTCCGCTTGTTCTACCATGAGTTAATTAACACGGGCTTTACGATGTTTTGGCTTTTGCCCGGGTTCGACCTCTGACGCTGCAGTCACCAGGCAAGCAATTGCTGCTTGATTTATGAAAATTGCAAATAAATCAATTTACCGCCAATTTTGGGGCGTCAAACGAATACACTGATGTTTTCAATTATGTATATCTTCTGTCGTTTTGGAATTTGTTTCTGAATGAAACGCTAAACCGATCAATGATACGGTCGTCTTCACTCAGAATATTTGCATACGTCCGTATTGCTTCAAAACAATATTTTTCTTTGGTGTGGAAAAATACCGAAAACCAACTTTCAATATAATTAACTTCTGTTATTTTTTATTCCTGTTCTGTATAACCACAACAGATTTATTGAAAGCAGCTGAATTTAAAACGATAAAAAATATTGTTTTATAAAACACAATATGACTTTATGCGTTTATCGGTTATTCAGTCTGATCTACTCTTCATACTAATGAGACATTCCGTTTTTCTGATAACATTTTGATATCAGAGAAACGGAATGTCTCATTACACGATACCAACAACCTAAAATTTCATGTACTATGAAAGAAAGAAAATATCACATAAATAGGGGAGGCCAGACTGCTAATACAGTATTTTTCATTTAGTTTTATCGTCCTAGATTTCTTTGAATATTTTTAAGTTTAAAGAGCAACCCAAAATGCCAAGTACAGGCGGGGGATACCAGAATCAAGCAAGTACAAAAATCTAAATACCTAGGAAGTGTTCTAACAGGAGATGGAAAGTGCGACACAGAGATCCGAAGGCGAATTGGCATGGCGAAGGACGCATTCCAGAAGCTGTGTAAAGTACTAAGACACAGGGAATTTTCACTAGAAACAAAGAAGAGAGTGCTAGGTTGCTATGTGTTGTCAGTTTTTCAATACGGCAGTGAATGCTGGACAATATCAACGAAGATGAAGAAAAAACTTGAAGCAGAAGAATTGTGGTTTTACAGAAAGATGCTGCTGATATCATGGACTGAGCATGTGAGCAATGATGAGGTGTTGGAAAGAATGGCAACAAAAAGAAAATTAATAATGAGCATCAGGAAGAGACAGCTAATGTTCTTGGGACATGCAATGAGGAAAGAGGGCTTGGAGAACCTAATATTAACAGGTCAGATAGAAGGAAAAAGAGACAAGGGAAAGCAGTGGATAATATATTTGAAGAGCCTTAGCAGGTGGATAATAGAACGAGGGTTGCGTGATGTAACAGAAGAAAGTGTGCTAAGCGTCTCCAGGGATAAGGAGACGTGGAGGGACATGATCGCCTACGTCCTGAAAGAACAGAGCACATAGAAGATTTCAAAGGTAGAATTCTTTGTTACATGCGACAAATAAAGTTAATTCTATAGATATAAATTCTAGATTACACTTGCACAAAATACAACGAACGCAACTAGAAAATTAATTAAATATGGTATATTTAAGCCAATGCTTCATCTAAAAACTTCTGACAATTTTAAGGAGACACGTTAGAGTGATGGATTACGGGTACTAAATATTAAGATACACTGGGAGGTAACCCATCTAGGAAAAAGAAAACTCCTAATTAAAATCTAAATGTAGCCCTAGCGAAGCACAAACTACAGCTAAAGAAAGGGTCGTTCCCAGTAACTCAATGATCCTCACTACAGTCGATTCCTTTTCAACATAATTTCATTTAAACAAGTAATGTAAATAAAAGGAAATGAATTCTAGTAAAAACCAATCTTGACAATGCTTCAAGAACAAAAATTCAATATTTTAGTACCAATAATCAGTCAGTTAAGTGCCATACGCAACACAATCTTTGGGTAATCATGTCTCGAAAGAGACATGACTGACTGGGCAGAAGATTACCCCGCAGTAGGTTGCCATTGCTTTCTTGTTGCCAGCCAAAGTTATAGAACCCAATCTGTCCTGTTATTTGACTCATAGCTAGAGGGAGAAGAGATGTATTATATTACTACGTAGTAATTAGTGAGGGGGATCAGGTTATTACTTGATATTAGTGGGGGATCAGTTTATTACTTCATGACAATAGAAAACCGATCCCCCTCTTTATAACCAGTAGAAACCTTAATCATAATTCTAAATATTATATTCAGTGAAGTGCCATACGTAATACACGCTTGGGCGATCATGTCTCGAAAGAGATATGACTGACTGGGCAGAAGATTACCCCGCAGTAGGTTGCTATTGCTTTCTGTGGTAGACTGGTTGCCAGCCAAGGCTTTAGAACCCAATCTGTCTTATTATTTAACCCATAACTGGAGGGAAGAGACGGATTGATATCTTTCCGAAATGTAATTGTGCGTAAGTGAATGCGAGGAATTCAACTGGAATTCGAACGCGGCTCCCCGATTTGTCGTTCCGAGTTTATATCCATTGCACCGCAACGCACAAACTGTTCGCAAAAGCAACTGAAATTTAATTGTTGGTTTTCTAAGTGTCACAAGCCTGAAAGCAAAGCGCGGACGGGGAGTGGGGAAACAGCCAGTGAGGATCGAACTCAAATTGCAGTTTTTTCTGGCTTGTAATAAAACTCCCGTTCACAGCCACACCTTGAAGCGCTTTTTCTTAGGTTAAGTGACAGTTCCAATTTGCATAGGTGAAAAGAGAGTCTCGTGAAAGTATACGAGATCTTTTTTTTTTAATATCCGTCTCGTAAGGCCGCCATTTTCTTCTTTTTGTTGTTGTTGTTGTTGTTGTCGGAGAAGATATTTTACATGTGAGCCACGTCCAATACTGTTTTCGTCTTGCAGGTAAGCCATTTTTCTAGTATTGCAATATTACTTCTAATGATAATATCAAAGGCGATGGAAATTAAAAAGAAATAACTAGCTTAAAATTAATTATAATTTATAACGTTTTATTCCTCTACGTCAAGCCGAAATTGCACCCTTTTGATGGGAGTTCGTCCTTTAGTCCAGCCGAAATTTTCTGGGATGGGGTAACCTTTCTCTCTCCAGTTTCAGGCTAACCGTTCGTGTCATTGCCTTGTCACTTGCTCATCCGGTCTAATCGCCACCCTTACCCAGCCTCTGGATATTTCCACAAGTCTTTCCAGCTGAAGCCGGATGTGGCATAGGGTCAGTTTTTAACGCGAGAATTCATAGCCCTGAACTCTCGTAAAAATGTCCCGTAGACTTTGCATAAGGCAGGGTTAGGCATTGTCTAATTTTCTCCAGATGAGACTCTGCCCTTCGGCGTAGCCTCGTCTTTCTACACAAAGACAGTGAGTCCATCAAGTCTGATTTCTTGTGTAAGTATATTTTGGCATTTGTGGGTTCAGACATTTATACAGTCAACATATTTCTGACAACACTAGGAAGACTACTTTCCTGGGGAACACCAGTTACCAGCCGACTTTTTAGTTCACTTATGTATGTGTGTGTGTGTGGTGGTGCAGGGGATATCGAGACTCGGAACGAGAAATTGGGGAGTTGAAATCTACTTGAATTCGTTGCATTCCCTTAGGCGCTAATACTCTTGGGAAAGGTGTCGCTTCTCCCTCCAGCTATGGATTAAATAACAGAACAAAATGGGTTTTCTAGCCTTCTAGAAAATAATGGCAACTTACTGCTTGAAAATCTTTTACCTAGTCAGTCCAAGCGTATATTACTTAACTGAGTGATCTATAAAATCCATCATAGTGCAGGATTGGCAAAAGGCAGTTCCGCCTTTATGGATCTCAAACTGTCAGATGGTTTAAATTTCTTGCCAGTAAAGTAGACAATGGGTTTGGCAGTGGGGGGAGTACAAGAAAGAAAGACTTTAATTAAAAAAAAAACCTGGCTGGTTACATTCAATGGCTTGAAAATCTAAACTCGTTACGTTCCATCATCGTCGATCGAACCCCGAACTACAGCTAGTCACGATAAACGGATGTCTCATCGAATAGGCACCGTGCCTTAAAAGATTACTTGGTCTTAAACTGCCACCTGACCTCAAGTAGCGTCCGGTGTATGCAGTAAGGCCTCTGATCGGTAGGGTTTGAGGATCTGTTGTTTCCTTTTTCGACTATGCTTCGCTGCGGAGTCGGCGTGCGGCGGCGTAGTCGTAGGCGTTGTCAGCTCGCGGCGTCTGCAGCGGTATCGGCAGCGAAAATGGCAACGGCTAACGGCAAAACGGAGGACGACGTGCAGCAGCGCCAGCAGCGAACCACGGAAGACGGTAACGGTGCGTCAGGGCTAGACGGACTAGATCTAACGCACACGACAGGCTGCTGGTTCGAATTCCAGTTGAATTCCTTGCATTCACTTACGCACAAATACCCTTGGGAAAGGTAATAATCCATCTCTTCCCTCCAGTTATGGGTTAAATAATAGGACAGATTGGGTTCTATAACCTTGACTGGCAACCAGTTTACCGCAGAAAGCAATGGCAACCTACTGCGGGATAATCTTCTGCCCAGTCAGTCATGTCTCTTTCGAGACATGATCGCCCAAAGCGTGTATCACGTATGGCACTTGACTGTTTCCCTTTTAGGGTCTCAGCTGTGCGCAAAGAGTTAACCCCAAAACTGCGCTCAAAACACAATGAAAGTATAAAAATAGATTTTTATAGTAAAAATACCAATACATTAAAAAAATTACCAGCAATAGATTTGACTCTCGACAAAAACCCTCTTTACAAAAATACATCAATGAAACCTGATCTACAAACTAATTTCTTACAAAGAATACAGATTCTATTCATATGTACACTACCGGCCATAATTATTAGGCTACCCAAGTGTTTTAAAAAATGATGTATTTCATGCTCTTTTTTTTTTTTTTTTAGTATTTAGTCCCAAATGAATAATTGTAAATGAAAATAGAATGGTTCTTTTGTTAATATTGCACAATAACATGTGCATCAAATGAATTTATAAATATTTAATAATTACCTATATTGCAGTTTCATCAATGAAAGAATGAAGAAAATTTAGGGTGATTCGGACGAGTTCATCTTTGCTTCCTGGCTGCCTTGTAAAATTTTGCAAAGTAATAATAACAAAAGAACCATTCTATTTTCATTTACAATTATTCACTTGGCAATAAATACTACAAATAGTATGAAATACATCATGTCTTTTAAAAACTGGGGTGGCCTAATAATTATGGCTGGTAGTGTGTGTGATAGATATATATATATATATATATATATATATATATATATCTATCTACAGGGTGCGATGGGTAAATTGCCGCTATTTGCCTTGTAAAATTTTGCAAAGTAATAACAAAGCAAGCATTCTATTTTCATTTAGAATTATTCACTTGGCAATAAATACTAAAAAGTAGTAATTTTCTTTAAAAAAAAAACTGGGGTCCCTAATAATTATAGCCGGTAGTGTACCTATTCTAAAAGTCTTGTTAGCATTAAATAACCCATTGAGTTTGATATGCCGTAAAACAAAATAAACCCAAAACTGGCCCCAAGTGTTACCCATACATACGATCCATCGCTAAAGATGGAGGGAAAATGGTTGGCTCCCTGTACCTGACTCTGCTTGCCAGTGTACAAGAGCCAGTTCAGGCCAAAAATGGAGTATTGTCATATTTTTGTAGGGGCTACCCAGACCGCACTATTCAGCTTCGACAGTCTGAAAGCGCCTCCGAGTTATTTCGGGTGATTGACTACTGCTGCCATATTTGGTCGGGTGCTCCTTCTATCCACCTAGGGGTCCTTGATAAAATCCAACGGAGAATCAGTAATGTGATCGATGCCGACTTGGCAGCTAGGATACAGTCGCTTTCTCACCGACGCAGTGTGGCTTCCCTGTGTCTCTTCTACAAATACTTTCACGACTTCTGCTCCGATAAACTTAGCTCACTGGTATTCCCTATATACGAATTTCCTCGAGCAACAAGATTAGCAACTAGGTCCCACCCTTTTACTGTGAAACCAATAAATTGTAAACGCAAATTCTACTACATCAGCTTCTTTTCTCGCACTTCCCGCCTGTGGAATTCCGTTCCGTTTACTTGCTTTCCCGACAGCTACAATCTCCAAGAATTTAAATGTGAAGTCAATAGTCATCTCCTAACTTGCATCCTCTCTTTCTCATGCTCTTTTCTCCGTCCACCCCACTTTCATTAGTATTCTCTTCCATCTCATACCCTCTTATTGACACCCCCTGTAACCTGTTACTCTTTCTCATAACATTTATGCTACGTAACCCCCTGCACAACAAATGCCTTACTTGGGCCACACGATTAAAAAAGAAATGTGCCACATTTGTATATTTTAATACAATAAATATTAAATATACTTTGGACCTTGTATAGGGTGGACCTCACTGTAAAAAAAAATAAAATGACCCCAGTACAATCCAGAACTAGTAGACTAACTTGCCAAAGGACTTGAATTGCTCCAAGTTTATAACTTTTTGCTGGCGTCGTCATCTCTTCTAAGATAGTACCCGTCAAATGCAAACTGCCCTGAATTGCCATTCCTTTTTCAGACACATTCCGATGAGGGTCGATCAATCTGTTACAACGTTCAATCTACTTGGTAAGACTCTCAGCAAGACTTAGCTTTGGTGCTGAGATAAATTATAAACTGAAAGGCTTCCACCCATTCCTGTTCATCTTTATTCTCCTGCAACAAAGTGACCACACCCCCTGGCTGTCTTTCGGAAGATGGACAAGTGTTTGGACGTAATTGCAAAATGAGAAATGAACGTGTGTGTCATCCTCCCGTACAGCTCGTTAGGCAATCCGCCCAACCCGGAGGCTATATTTTTAACTGTAACGCTCTCCTATTCATTACTGGATCTTCCGAATTTGTTCTCCTGGTGTGGTTCCAGTCTGCGGAAGCCAGTAAATCATTTTAGAAATCTACTGCCTTTCTCAGATGAAGCTGAGATTTTGATGATGGCTCGCGAAATCATTGCAGACACAAATCAGTTTTCATATTTATAAATCGTCCATGCATTTAATATTGTTCTCAAATCTGGTTTGGTGCTTCTATTTATTCAGAGATATAAATACAAAGAAGAAACTGCAATGTTATCGGTCCTCACTCGGCATCACGGCTTTAGTCATTTTCCCACCTCCATAATGTAACTACGTTGCGTTTACTGTAAATATTTTCATGATAATTCTTCTGGTGAGCTTCCCTCTTTAGTAACTGAACTTTATCAATTTAAGCGCAGAAGTGAATAGGCGTAAAGTTCTCATTTTACAGATAAACTGCTTAAATACAACCGTTCTGTGCTCAGTTTCTTCTCTCGGTCTGAATATTCGAGAAATCATATTATAACCTATATTATTTAATAAAAAAATTTCTCAAATATTCACGCCGAGATATGAAAATATTTCATTAGATAAACAGAGCGTCTATTTATATATATATATATATATATATATATATATATATATATATACACACACACACGAACGAAATCTAAAAATGAGCCAAAAGTCGACCGCTGTTTCACTCACCGGATCATCAGGACGATGGCTCATTTTTAGATTTCGTTCGTATCTTTGCTCTACTTTCGTATCGAGCTCTTTTTTGTTAGGGTTTTCGTCTTGGGTTTTTTTTTCTTTCAAACACAGCTTTTGCTTTGTTTCTTTTTTTTTTTTTTTTTTTCCCATTACCCATTTGGTGTTACTTTTGGGGTTTGACGACTTAATTTAACGTTTTGTTGACGGTAGGACTTTATGATTTTAGTCAATAGTGATACTGTTTTCTTTGTACGTTTTTCTATAATAATAAAATAGATATATATATATATATATATATATATATTCTAAACATATACTGTTAAATATAAAAGACAATGTCTATTATGTTTAATTATGAGCCGTTCTAAACATCGTATTTGGGCTTTAATTTCAAGTGAAAATAAAGGCAAAAATTCTCCAACATTTGGATAATTTTTTATTAAGTTAGTTCTAAGCTTTCGATTCACCTGAGCCATCTTCAGGGAGATTACAAGGACGTTAAAATAAAAACATCGACCATCAGCGACGATTTTATCTTGTGTTGACATGAAACTTTGCTAAGCAACGATAACAGTTGCCAAAAATAGCAAACGCAGTTCGTAAATTTGTAATGCGGTTCTGTGACGACACACCGCGTGAGAGCTCACAATAAGAGAACCATATATTTAAATGCAATGTGTTATGACCAAATTTAAACGTGATTTTATTAAGTGTGGGTTGTTTGGATTTAATGTAGATGGCCTCCAATATCTGAAGGTTCTTTTTACTGTGTGTATAAGTGAGGATTATCGTATTGTTGACTAAAACCTGTCTGATATTACCTACATGACTGTTTGTCTAAGAAATGTTCTTTAATTGAACTCTGATCAGAAAGGTGACGGGTAAGTCTACGGGAAAGCGTAGTTGTAGTGGGTTTATATATATACTAGCAATATAGCCCGGCGTTGCTCGGGTGTAATGAAAGCTTTAAAACTAATCCATGTTCCTGGAGCTCGGACTTTTTGGGCATTTCCAGTTAAAGCGAAACCGTAGGCTGAAAGAAAAATGAATGGATTAAGTCAAATTTTGATTTCTGGTATCGATGTCAAATAAGATTTCCGTCGCAAACTGAATTTTGAAGACTAAATAAGTCGTCTGAGTAAATGGTATCATGGCTGAGACTAAGAACTACAATTATA
The DNA here is from genome assembly GCA_037127315.1 of Ascarosepion bandense. NCBI lineage: Eukaryota > Metazoa > Mollusca > Cephalopoda > Sepiida > Sepiidae > Ascarosepion > Ascarosepion bandense. Next base: position 1,041,526 of record JBBBDQ010000724.1, on the reverse strand, counting down.
CCTACTTAGAGCAAAACCCAAAGCACAAACCAAAATAAAAGGGCTGAAAAAAATACAGACATACAGGCAGATAAACAGACACACACATAAACATCTTGCTTATATATATTATCGATTTTCTGCACTATTGTAAGAACTGCAACCTTGAAACTTCTGAATATCGTTTTTTATGTCTTTGTCTATGAGTTTAATCAAATTTGATTAAAATCGGACCACTCCTTTGATAACCTGATTTTTCGATTATCGATTTTCGATATTTATCGGGCGTACCTCGACACAAAACCTAGCTAAGAACACTCGCAGACGCTTATAGCACAACTGTGTAAATTTTCAAAAAAATCGGTTCAGCCGTTTCGGAGTCTATAGTTAACGGAGACACACACACATACACACACAGTTTCATTTATAAATAAGTTTATATATTGCAAGGTTGTGATGATGCTTAGTACAAAGATTGCTGATTTTTTTTTGTCTTTATTTCTTTGTTTTTCTTTTTCTTCGGTGGTTTACTAGTAGAAAAGGAATTTTTGGCGTGCAGGTTTTTGTCATAGAGCGTTAATAAAATGGAGAAAAATCTCCACATTAATTATATCTAAAGAGAGAGGGAGAGAGATTTAAGCAACAAGAATTCTTTTAAGCAAGTATTAAATAATACCCGACATAGTCTGTCCAAACTTTTTACTAAGTTTTTCTAACTTTGACCAAATTATTTTCTATCAAAATTAAGTGTTAATGATTCCAAAGTTAATATTTTTTAATCTGGGTACTTCGGAGTGTCACTAAAATTATCAAGAATTGAGTGTTTAATCTGTTTATGAAACGTTTAGTTAATTCTGGCATTCCTTTGATTCCAGGAACCAATTTCAAGTCAAAGACTTCATTCACAACGTTCAAACTGAACTTCTACGTGATTTTTTTAACGCCCTTCAATACACGATCACCTGTTGTGAAAGACGATAGCCTATTTAACGTTAGTTAACTTCTGTATTAAACTGGCTTTCAGAATTTAAAGTTTTTTTCCTTTGTTATGTTTTAGATATATATATATATATATATATATATATATATATATATATATCGCAAATAAATTTGCCTTCTATTTATTTCTCAATATTGAACTTGTGAAAGACACGAATCCACTTCTCCCTGCGTACTGTTTAATAGATTTTTTAGAAATATACTTCATTACTAGTGGGTCGCTCCTGCTAGCGGAAAATAGGGTGAAAGAGTGTGAGCTTATACAACTTTTGTCTCTCTCTCTCTCTCTCTTTAATCGCCAGATTTCTTGAAAAATATATTTCGTTCCTGGCGTGAGAGGGAAAATGCATTGAAATATATATATATATATATATATATATATATATTCTACAAAAGGAGAAAAATAAGCTTTTACACCTATTGCCAGTCTCGACATGACCTGTGATTTTTTTTTTTTATTTACTCGGTATATATTTTATGGGGAGGGTTTTCTTTTATTTTTGTGCTACAACTCGATTTACCGGTAATAGACATCGAGTTTTGTCAACAAAAAGGCAGTCAATAAAAAACGAGTATCACTAAAATTGTTATGATAGTTATGGTTAACAAACAGGTATTGCAAACTTTTTCTAGGACAATGATTTTAGCTCCGGCATCGTGACTATCAATTATGCTCGTAAACCGCAAATACTTCACAAAGACTAAAAAATACATAGTTTTGCAATTTGCTTGAAACATAGTGTATATAAAGTATATGGGTAGGTATTTGAAGGCTATCTCAATGCGTTTAGTATAATAAAGGAAGGTAAATAAAGTGTTGGGTATTACCTATTGATTATTCGTTGATATTTCGAGATCAGAATCTCATCTTTAGAATGATAGGAGAGCTTGATTTCACGTCCGCTCGTGGATCGTGCCTTTCTATGAATACACACACACACACACACATATATATATATATATATATATATATATATATATATATATATAATACCTTATTTCAGAAATATAGACAAATAGAATGATCTATTATTAAACGTCGTACAAATGGCAACAAAGATGAGGACAATAGTCCGAATAATGTAAATACTACTTCATCTCAGAAATATAGACAAATACTCTTACTTATCTAAAAAAAAAAAAGAATTATTAATAATTATGATCGCTCTTACAATATTTGGCGGACCTGAAGGAGACTCCAACCACCACCTTTAAATTTGTTGTTGTTTTTTCTTTTTACTTTTTTCAGTGCAGTCTTATCGATTAAACCCTAAACTTTCCGACTGACAAAAAAAAAAAATTGGAAAAAAAAAATTGGAAAAATTTCAATATTTAAACAATTTTAGTGTGGCTCAGTTTCTCATAGAACGTTATAGTAAATCGATCCTCCATTTTGGAACCATAGTAAAAAAAACAGAAGAAAACTTGAAAAAACAAAAGTAAAAATTCGTCCTAAAAAACAAAGCTACTCCAAAGCTAAAAAAAAGGGGGGGGGGGGGGCAATAACTCTTTAAAAAAAAAAAAAAAGAAAATAACTATAAACAAAGCGACCCCAAGGCGAGTGGTTCCAAAGTGGAGGAACAATTCACTAAAACGTAGTATGAGAAACTGAGTCCCCCTAAAATTGTTTAAATATTGAAAATTTTCCAAACTTATTTCCATAATCGGAAACTTTGTAATAAGAGATTAAACTGCCGTGAAACAACAAATTTAAAGGTGGTGGTTGGAGTCTCCTTCAGGTTCGCCCAATATTCTTTTTAACGCTATTAAGTCCAAATATTTAAAGATAAATTATGAGAATTTTCATGGGTATTTTATAATGTTAGCACTCGCAACAAACGTATGCAGTTATTAATTTAAGAATTATGATTCTTTTGAAATTTAAAATAGACAAACTGAAATTCTCAGTCACATTTAGATCTTACGGTTAAGTTTATTATGAATATGAAAAATGTTTATAAGTTTTCAGGTGTAAATTTCTGCTTCTTTCTTTTCCGATAAAGAGTCGCTGTTGGTATTTTTGTGTGATTAAAGCTGATTAAAAAATTTGAAACATAAAATATAAATTCGTGACGGGAAGAAAAATATCAACAATAACCAGTAGAACAAGAAGAATCAGTGATTCAGGAATAACATCAAAGGTATCAGTGTATATGCGCGTGTAATTATATATATATATATATATATATATGTTGAATATATTAATCGAAATCCGACAAAATTAAATTAATAAGTAAAGAACAGGTAAGGAAAAAACCGTCTTTAATCTAACAATATTTTTTAAAGACGAATGATTCATATATATATATATATATATATATATATATATATATTGATTGATTGTTTAATACTTAGTTTTTGATCCTAATAGGGTTAGACCAGTACACATTTGTATTAAAAAGTGTTCTATACAACTGTAGAACTTTTAATATTTTTCATTTTTAAACGAGTTATTTCGCTACCCAGGTTTCTACCATGAGTGGTGTCTTCAGGCGATTTTTAATAACTGATTTTACCTTTTACCGTTTTTCTATTTAATAACGCTCTTGTTGTGGTACAGTTGATATCGGCTCGGAACGAGAAATCGGGGAGCCGAGTTCGAATTCCAGTTGAATCCATTGTATTCACTTACGCGCAAATACCCTTGGGAAAGGTATTGATCCGTTTCTTCCCTCCAGTTATGGGTTAAATAACAGGACAGATTGGGTTCTATAGCCTTGGTCGGCAACCAGTCTACCGCAGAAAGTAATGGCAACCTACTGCAGGATAATCTTCTGCCCAGTCAGTTATGTCTTTTTCGAGACATGATCGCCCAAGCGTGTTTCACGTATGGCACTTTAACTGACTGACTTGTAACGGTGTTTTATTTGCACGTTCAAGTGGCAGAGAATTTATGAATGCGCATTGTTTAAATCCAAACGCATTATGACGTTTTCATCCATGTTTGTATGAACCTAAGAGGTATTTCTTAGAGTGGATGCATTTTGTCATAAAGCGTTCTTAAAAAGAAAAACGGTAAAAGATAAAATCAGTTATTTAAAATCACCTGAAGAAACCACTCATGGTGAAAACCAACGTAGCGAAATAACTCGTTTATAAATGAAAAAAATAAATATATATATATATATATATATATATATATATATATATAGGCAATATGTTTGTGTGTCTATCTGTCTGTCCTTTATACAAATCCACAATTTTTATCCAATTTTCACCAAACTTCACACACATATTCTTTAGGCTTCAGGTCAGGTCATGGCTTACTGATTTTTTTTCCAATTTCCCCCTGATATCGGAAATCGATACCCCGATATCCGATCAGATCTGATCAGGATTTCAACCCTTTTATCTTGGTTCTTGCTGCAGAATTTGCTCTAACTTGGTAAAATTATAGTTTTTAGTCTCAAACATTAGTAGATCTTCTCAGACGACACATTTTCCTCGATATCGGAAATCGATACCACCGATATTCAGCCATCAATATGGCTCATTTTCTCCAATCTTATTCCCGATGGGTACGATAAGTTTTCATGGACTTACTTAGGTTAGTTTTTTTTTTTTAATCATCTCACTGCAAGCAAGGCATTACACTGCCACTATTGCGCATGGGGTTACATAGGGGAAGGTAAAGAGAAGGAGTGGTTACACATAGGGAATGTCAGGAGGAAGGTGACAGATGAGTAAGGATACCGAGGATGAGGGTTGGGCAGATGGGAAGAATGTTTGATAGAATGGGAGCAGGTTAGTGTGTTAGGAGGTGTCTATTGACCTTACATTTAAACTCCTGGAGATTGTAGCCGTCGGGGAAGCAATCGTTTGGAAGAGAATTCCACAGTCGGGAAATGCGAGGAAAGAAACTGTTGGAGTAGAAGTTACGGCTGCATTTTATCGGTTTATCCTTGAATGACTTATTTGGCTTCGATATTGGAAATCGATACCCCAATATCCTATCGGTCTGAACAAAATCAGGTTTTCAGCCCTTTTATTTTGGTTTGTGCTTCGGGTTTGGCTCTATGTAGGTATAATTGTAGTTCTTAGTCTCAGCCATTATACCATTAACTCAGAGGACTTATTTAGCCTTCAAAATTCAGTTTGCGACGGAAAACTTATTTGACATCGATATCAGAAATCAAAATTTGACTTACATCTATTCATTTTTCTTTCAATCTACGGTTACGCTTTGACTGGAAACAACTATTGCTTTTTAGTCTTTCGTGCCAACGTCCAAAGAGTCTGAGCTCCAGGACCCTGGATTAGTTTTAAAGCTTTCATTACACCCGAGCAACGCCAGGCTATACTGCTTGTATGATTAATACAATTAAAGTTGTTACTTAGCTGATTGGTGTCACATTCACCACCTCGACTCCAAAGGCTTGTAGACGAAGCTTTGTAATCTCTCAGTCTACTCGTCAGGATATTTTAATCTAGTATCGTTTTCTTTATTCATTTTTTTCGTTAAGGTTTATGTAATTAATTTATGCGTCAGTTATAAGTGTTAGTGTGATTCTCCTCCACCTACATCTCCTTGGGTATATATGCGTTTAATGGATTTTTAATTATTAGTGCGACCGAATTTTACCACTTCAAACGTCATTGGTCCTGGGCATGACCGTAAACTGCATCCGGCAGCAATCCCTCTGATTGGGAGGTTGTGAGGAGCATGGAACTACCTCTTAGTTGCTGTTGTTCCCAGGTCCACTCTGACTCGGAGTGGTAGCACCCTACTAGGGTCCCAGCTATGGGTAAATAGTTAACCCCCAAACCGGGGTCAAAATGCTTTGAAGGTATTTACCAACAAAACATTTTTGAATGAAAAATATATTACCAACAAAACTTTAAGACTAACCCTGAAATGACCAAAATGGTTGATGGGTCATTAAACTTAAACCAATCAAACGTCATTTTTAGTGGATACCTATATTTTAGTGGTCGCTCCCTCTATTTTAAACAGTCTTCGAGAAATCGTATTGAGGAAAAACGCCCTCTTCGACATTTTACTTTAACAAGATCTCTCGGAATATTCAGGCCAGTACATAAAATAAACTACGGTTTAAAAGAAATGGGGCGTTTATTTAAATATGGGTATCCACTAAATGTGCGCACGCGCGTTTTAATATCTTACTAAAAAAAAACGTGACAAGCCTATGAGTCAATACATGTTTAATAGTAGAATAAAGATCGCGATATAATCTGTTTGTGCTTCAACAAAAACCATCGCCAGGCACTTAAAAAAAAAAAAAAAGCGTGATCCATTCTATCATGAAAGTTTTATTAACACTTATGCCACGCAATATTAAAATATATTCTTTATATATATATATATATATAATCTCAAATAAGTTACCTTCTAACATGGCTGGCTTATTTTTGTCTCCTTTTTGTCCCCCTTAATTTATAGGAAAGTATCCAATGCAGCAGATGGGTTAGTCCACTTTATTATAATGGACATTCCCAACACATTTGCATGAGTGGATTCTATTCAGTATATATATATATATATATATATATATATATATATATAAGATCACTGAGGAGCTTGGTCATTTGGACTGACTACACCAATCTACTTGTGTACCAAATTAATCACTGTTAACCAATATCTAACAATTATATATATATATATATATATATATATATATATATATAATAACGGTGTTTTATTTGAACGTTCAAATAAAACACCGTTACAAAAACGTTCTTAAAAAGAAAAACGGTAAAATCAGTTATTAAAAATCGCCTGAAGACAACATCCATGGTGGAAACCTGGGTAGCGAAAGAACTCGTTTTAAAAATGGAATATATATATATATATATATATATATATATATATATATAGCGTATTTAGGCGTCAATCCCTCATTTATACAAGTTTCGTTAAAAATGACTGACAAAATGCACTGGTTAAGTTTTATATAATTTTTCAGATATTTTTTCCTTCTCAGTACAAAAATATAATAATTGTCCGATTCTTTAATTTTCCCACATATATATATATATATATATATATAAACATTATTAATAAAAAAAAGCCAATGCTCAGTATCAGCTATGAACACAGCCACAATGTGCTGATTGTGTTTGGAAAATAAAACAGTCCGTTATCTCCATATTATATCATAAAGCAATCCATAAATTCAGTTAAGTGCAAAATAAAATTTGTCCTTGATAATGACTAAAAGCATAGCCGAAAGCGATGGGATAAATAAAACATTCGGAGATATATATATATATATATATATATATATATATGTGTTGAGCTGTGGTTTTGGGTGGCATGATTGATCTTATTTCAGTAGTCTTACTGATAACAGGTACTTTGACAAGCAGACTTTTATCATAAAGTGCTCGATATTGGGATGGGAGTAGAGCATTTATAGCTTTAGTGCAAAGAGTCTGTCACTTTAACCTGCTGAGCCACGAGATTATACAGGTTTACTCCAAATGTAATACACTGCATTTTATTATAATGGACCACAACGTCAGTGGCAGATTTTGAGGGTATGGCGGTAAAGGCTGAAATATATATATATATATATATATATATATATATATATATATATATATATATATGAGTTTACAGTTGGCAGTCTGATAAAATTGTACCTACAATATAATGCTCTACGTTGTATCAAGTAGTCTTTATAAAAGTAAATGCATGAACAGCAGATAAAAAAACTACGAATTCTATAAGTTTGTTACATTATTTATTTATATATATATGTGTGTGTGTGCGCGCGCTTCTCATCGGGTGATAAGTTGAAATGAAAATTAAATGGTGAAAACGGTTTATTTCTGGTGATATGATGTTTAACTGAATGTGGGGTGGGAGCTTATTCTGATTTAATCGGCCGTATTGTAGCCTTACAGATATAGCTTTGGGTTAGGAGAGGTAGCTTAGTTTAAGACAGGTTTCTTATTTATTTTGTCTGAGTAGTTCTTATATTGGGATTTATGCGTTTGTTTAAGGAAGGGTAGACATTTTTTTGTTTATTTTACTGCTATCTAAGTGTGATTTGGATTTTTTATGACTCGATGTACGATACTCAATTTTTTATGACTCGATGTACGACACTCAATTTTTTTATGACTCGATGTACGACACTCAATTTTTTTATGACTCGATGTACGACACTCAATTTTTTTATGACTCGATGTACGACACTCAATTTTTTTATGACTCGATGTACGACACTCAATTTTTTTATGACTCGATGTACGACACTCAATTTTTTTTATGACTCGATGTACGACACTCAATTTTTTTTATGACTCGATGTACGACACTCAATTTTTTTATGACTCGATGTACGACACTCAATTTTTTTATGACTCGATGTACGACACTCAATTTTTTTATGACTCGATGTACGACACTCAATTTTTTTATGACTCGATGTACGACACTCAATTTTTTTATGACTCGATGTACGACACTCAATTTTTTTATGACTCGATGTACGACACTCAATTTTTTTATGACTCGATGTACGACACTCAATTTTTTTATGACTCGATGTACGACACTCAATTTTTTTATGACTCGATGTACGACACTCAATTTTTTTATGACTCGATGTACGACACTCAATTTTTTTATGACTCGATGTACGACACTCAAATTCTTTTAATGTCTGAATGATAATCAATAGATAGTAGGTACATCAATATACAGTTTGCCATCATTTTAGACTGCATATCGCTATTGCCATCATGAGCCTACTCGTGTGTGTGTGTATATATATATATATATATATATATATAAGCATGTTGGCTAAAGATAGTTTTTCCTATTGTCCTTGTCTTTTTATTCATTTTGTTTCTTTACAGATGCACTCTAACAGAAAATAATTTCCATACATATATTTATAGTAAGCGGAAGATAATAAAAAGTGTATCTGTTCAATGCTTGTGTAAAATGTTTTGCCAATCGACACCATGAAGTAACGGAGAATAAAAGCCAAAAGCCAATGTGACTATTGAAACGAATGTCCCACTTAGTCATGTCCGTGGGAAATCAAAATAAAAAAAACCTTAGGGAACAACAA